>SEYY01021290.1:57500-75000 GCA_009176605.1 Armadillidium nasatum | reverse complement strand
AGAGTAAAGTTTCGAGAAGGAAGGAAGTCACGTGATAGGCACACATTGTCCCTCAAATTTTGTATCAATATTTTCCTCAAGGATAAAACAATGACACGTAAAATCTCTACGAATTTACATTCTTTATATATTCACAATTCATCCCCCTTTCACTCTTTCTCCCTTACACACACACACACTCATATACATATATATATATATATATATATATATATATATATATATATATATATATATATATATATATATATATATATATATATATATATATATATATATATATATATATATATATATATATATATATATATATATATATATATATATATATATATATACATGGGAAGATTCCTGCAGTCGTACATGGGAAAAAAAAAAAAAAACTGGTTATAAGGAATCCCAGCCTCTAGAACCATGTGAAGAACTATTTTTCATGATCCAACCTTGTCTCCCAATCCAAACTCGTGTTTTTATATTTTATATTCTTAAAACTAATGTTGCATTTTCCGTTTAAGCCGAAAGTATGTTAACTGAAAGTTTTGTTGCTCCTCCAGGAAATTTTGAAAATAATTTAATTGAGATTCATTTAATTTTATTTTTTGAAAATATTTTTAAAAAATTTATATTTTAAAATAAATCTGTTATTATTTTTAAGTTAGGAAAATAATTTTCTTTTCAATACAATTCTACAGTATTCTCTAAAAAATCTTTCCAATTTTCAGAATGGGTTGTGAAAGCTGTTATGTCTTTTCTTCTCTTATCATCTCTTTTCTTTTCTTCTCTTCTCTTCTCTTCTCTACTATTCTCTTCTCTTCCATCTGATTCTTCTATCTTTTCTTTTCCCTTCTGGTTTAAGCACCTCCACTCCTGACGACAGCCAAATCATATATATATATATATATATATATATATATATATATATATATATATATATATATATATATATATATATATATATATATATATATATATATATATATATATATATATATATATATATATATATATATATATATATATATATATATATATATATATATATATATATATATATATATATATATATATATATATATATATATATATATATATATATATATAATATTGTTTTACTGGTATTTTTTTGCAGAATTTATATCCTTCTATCTTCACTTAAATAGAAAATAAATCTGATTATTTTTATCATATTTATATGAACTTTTATCGCTTGTACTGAAAAACAACTTCTGTCTATCACGAGAGTCTGAAATTTTAAATTTATAAACTGTTTCATTTATTCAATTAAAATTTATTTTAATTTTCTCTAAATTTATGTAAAGGCAGGGGACTAAATAAGGACCTGCGTACCAATGATCAGAATTAGTTGAATGTCGGAAATGATACTTCAAAAATCTTTAGAAGAAGGTGAAAAACATTCACACTTGTATAATTCTCAAATTTTAATGTGAATAATGCAGATTTAATACTTTTTGAGGACCAAGTTTTAGGATAGGGATTCAGATTGTAGGTTTCAAGCTCCATTACAGGGTCTTGAGTTAAAAGAATGTAAATTGCTTATTTGGATCCTGAACTTAATCAACAAAAGGTAAAATCATTTTATTACTAGTTACTTCCAACTTATTCTCAGAACCACGTATTTCTTTATTTGAAATTTTGAGTACTCTGGATGAGGACGATGGGAATTTTTCAGGAAAACTTTTGCGTTTATGAGTTTCATTTACCTTTAGGATATTTTTCAAAGCATATAAGGAGGAAAATTTTGGATAAAAATGTTGTTCTTTTTATGTGAACATTTTGGGAGTCGGAAAATATAATTTTCCTTTTTGTATTAGTTCTCTTTTCAGAGAAAGGACAAAAAAATAAATAAATAAATAAATAAAATAAAATAAAAAAACATTCTTAACACATACCTCTCAGGAGGTAAGCGCAAACGTTGGTTAGGAGAGCACAAGATTAAATACAGAAAGAAAAAAAAAAGATTGTAGCAAGGAATTCAACAGAACAGAGGTGGCTGAATAGTAATATGTATTACATCAAACAAGTCTGAAATGGTGGTGTAATCCTTGAGCGGCTACTACTGTGGTACCTATCTAGAAAAAAAAGAGATAGCTCCAAAATCACGTCGGAGATAGAAAGACAAGAGAATTAAAAAATAAAAGAGAGTTTATATTCTCTTTTAGCCTTCGACTTAACATTATCCAAAATATAAATGGATCTGGAGCCTCCTCCTCAGTATTTTATAATAGTATTCCATACAAAGGTAGATAAAATCTCCGTATAGTTGGAGTAACTATTTGTAAGAAAATAATTCTAAAAGCCTGGACAAAACTTTTGAAACCTCTCATCGTGAATGTTGCTATGGTTGCTTCTTTGAGGCAACCATAGCAACTTTCACGATGAGAGGTTTCAAAAGTTAAATTTTTAAAAAAAAATCCTGTTCCTGAGAGTTTATGGAGAACATTGTATCAGGCAGTTCCAACTGCTTTATATGTGAATTCAAAGTAAAAATATTTTGTACTTGTAACTTTCTTTTCATGCGTAGTTTTTTTTACTATTATTATTATAAATAGAATCTTTACAAATCGCTTGTAGTTTTAGTTCCTACTTTTAGTCTATAAGCTCATTTTAGTGTCTGGTACACCATATGAAATTACTCATTTCAGTTCTCATCATTTGATCTCCTCCCTCCCCTCCAAACCGACTCTTCCCGCTCACTTTGTCACATTAAATATATATATATATATATATATATATATATATATATATATATATATATATATATATATATATATATATATATATATATATATATATATATATATATATATATATATATATATATATATATATATATATATATGCTAGACTTTACTTTGATATCCATAAATATTTCAAAAACTACGAAACGTACGATTCGCGAATTTTGATTAAGAAAATTGTTAAAGATGTGAAAATAAGTTTTTTTTTTTTTTTTTTAAATGGCTTTGGTAAGAAAATTATTATTATTATTATTTAGTTTTTTTTATCGTACTTAGTTCGACTTATCATAACTCGACGACCGAAGTTTGCCGTGAGATACAAGCCTAACTGATAGATGGAACGTTGCCGTGGCAGCTACACTGCCAGACGTATGATTATGCCTGACGTACGATTTTCTAAAGTGTGTTAAATAAATGTTATTTATTTACGTATTAAAATTATTCTAAGATTTTTTTTTTTTATTTCCCAATTTTCCTTTATCAAAATTCGCCAAGGATTTCAAAAATATAATCCTTTTAACGTACGTTTCGTAGTTTTTGAATATATATATATATATATATATATATATATATATATATATATATATATATATATATATATATATATATATATATATATATATATATATATATATATATATATTGACAAATCAAATTCCGACATGACTAAGTATTATTATATCATATAATATATAGTTAAATAATATAGCGTCATCTGGCATCGGGTCGAGATGAGAGAGTCTGACGGAGAACATTCTCCCCCTCACTCGTTCTTCTGTACATTTGCTTCCATATCCAAAAGACGTGTTATTTGTGTCTCTCCATTATATATTTTCATCATTTGTATATTATCATAAGAATAAACATTTATTATAACGTCAATAAAAATCTCAAGTGTCACATTCTCTACTCATTTACCAAAGACGTTATATTGGTGATCAGTGAGTGGCCTTTTTTTTTATTTTTCCCTGCCTTCCTTAAAAGCTGGCGAGGGCACCGCAATTTTCCTCCGTAGAAGCATTATTTATTTTGGAGGGGTCTCCGTTTACGATACTTCATACTAGCCATTGCATTTCTCCATGTGCAGCTTTTTCTGCAGTATCAACAACTGAAGATCACTTCCGAAGACAGTATTGGTTTCTTTACGAAATATTTTTCTCTGCATTGTCCTGGGCCTTCTTTTTTCTTCATCGATTCATTTCTGGGTGTGTGTGCAACCACAAGCGGTTGCAGTTCCAAGATGTATTTCGGAGTTCAACGACAACTTATGAAGAGGATGAGTCCGCTGCCTTCCCCTATTTTCGTCCTTATAATAACCCCTTTACGTTCAACTTGTTTGCTCCCGCGTGTGTGGGAGTACGTGCTTTGGATTGCCTCTTATCAACAATGATAATTCATAGTGTAAAATCATAATGTTCATACATACTAATAATAATAAGTATTAATTTTACATTTTAACTTAGTTTTCATTTATTGTTTGTTTAGGAGGCTTTTCTTTTTACCTTTCATTTTTTTTGTCATTATTTTTATATATTACATTGTAACCTTTTTATATATATATCTGTGTCACATTTTTTTTCTTATTATTTCATCTTGTTCACTACCTTATGTCATACATTTGTTATTATTATCTATTTCTCAATGTGTGTTTTTTTTATTTGATTGTGTTCGGGTTTAGTTTGTTGAGCCACCTTCGCTGCTTTCCCCTGACCTCCCTTTTGAATCCGCAATTCTTCCCGCATTTAGTACTTCCAGTTTGAGGATGGGGATGTAGTATGGTGACTTGACAAATTAATTTCCGACATGATTAAGTAATATTATATCATTTAATATCCTATATATTTAAATAATATTGCGTCATCTGGCAGCGGGTGGAGATGAGAGAGTCTGACAGAGAACATTCTCCCCCTCACCCGTTCTTCTCTATATTTGTGTCTCTCCATTATATATTTTCATCATTAGTATATTGTAATGAAACTGAAGGATCTACGGTTTCCAAGATTCTATGTCGTTTTACTGAATCTACTAGAAAACGCAATGAATCGGACTTGAATTAGAAATAAGTGGAAAGTCATATTGCTAGGCAATCAGAGGCCCCCTCCTTTGCATGGAAAAAATTGCTTATTCAGTTAAATGTGCAAAGATAAGAACAGAAATGGCCGAAACCCTGGGGACAGTTCCACATTAGTTATGAACCTGGTGAGATGGGTAGTTCGATGTAACAAAGAGCAGTCTTTTTTTTAATACGAATATGCACATTATGGTACTCGGCAATAGAATAAGCAAATATAATTTTGAAGTCAATGGTTTTATTACTTTAAATATATTGTAAGAATAAAGAGGGTACGTATACACATTCCCCCAAGTGGGCAGGACCTGACACTAAATACAAATTACCGTAGTCATACGTATAACCTCAACCCAATGAGTAAAAGGATATAAGAAAAACTTTCCATACCGAGTTTGTTGGTCAGAGAACCGATGATACAGATAATAGTAATTTGTGAAAATTTCATGATGACCACCATGCATAGGCACTCATAGTTAATGTGAGATCTTAGGAAATTTTAGCAAGGGTATCGTTTAGAGACGTTCTTCATAAATACCCAACGATAAACAGGTGTCAATTCACGGCAAGATTAAATTAGGACAACTTAAATCAAATAAAGGGTGACCGACTTCGGTATAATGCTCTAAAGGGACCTTGTAATTTACTGTTTTTGAAGTTGAATGACCACCAACAGACCCATTTCATTTACAATTCACATTACGGTTCCTATATTTAGTAGGAACAAAATCATCTAAAAGGAGTGCAACACTCGGATACTCTAATAATAATAATGAAATGTAAACGTATTACAAGTGTTCTACTACAAGGGTAGAGAGAAAACAATAATTGAGTGACCTTTATTTGCAAAAAGGAATATTGCAATAATAATAATAATATTTGGAATTTATTATTTCATTAAAAACCTGTGTTTTGCTTGTAAATTTAAAAATATTAAACATTTAAATAAAGTAAAAATAAATAACATTAAATAAATAAATAGCGTTTAAGATATCGCACTGGAATAATGGATCGCAATAAGCCATGAAGCAAAATCTTTGAGATCTTCTCCTTTAAAGTATTAATTGTAATGAGTAATGGTTATTACGAAGTCATGAACGGTGGCACAAAACTCTTAACCTCTTCAGTAAGGTTCAAATACTCTTTCATATCATCCGGGATTTCATTAACTAAATGATGACACCATTAAACAGGATTGAATTACGAAATATTACGTATATTAAAAAAAATAGATCTACTGGATATAATTTGACTCTTTCTATTTTCTAAAGCTTCGCTCTCAAGTGAGGATGTGTCAAATATTTTGAAGTTAAAAAGATTCGTGAGAGAGAATGTTAAAAAGCCCATCATACCAACTGCAAAATCTCTTTTACTGATTTCATAAATTATAACAACTATTTTTGATTTGATGTCTAATTTTTATGTTCTGTGATTAAGTTGAGGATGAGTGTTAAAATCCTCAAACTGTTATAGCTCAAATATTCCCTTCATAAAGATTATTTTCTGCACATATCTTTAACCACCAGACACAATATGATGAATATGATTAAAATTAATCTAAAATAGTTGAAAAAAAAGTCTACCATAAAATACGAAACATTCTCTACAGAGTTATTATTTCAGAGAGAAACTACTTAAAAAGCATGAAAAATTTTTTTTTCCTTTCAAGTGTTATTTATTTTCTCAATCGTTCAGAATGTTGTTTATTCTAACTATAATTATGCCGATCTAGGCCAATCTAGAATCATTCACCCTCCTCCTCCTCTTCTAGAACTCTCTTAAATACATAAAAATAACCTAGTTTTTCTTAAAAGTTCAATTTCATCCTACTTTTCTTCTTCCCTTGTTCTTTCATACTCTAAGTAGGTTAATTCAATAATTTCCTATTTTCTCTGCTTTATTAAATTATCTAATTCTTCTTCCAATACCTGTTTTTAAGAGCTTATTTCTGTAAATCACAGATATACATTTTAAACAAAGCAACAATAAAAGCAAAGAAAGATAAATACAGATAGAACAAGGGGAAAATGCTTTTAAAAATAAGGTAAAACTTTTATCCCAAGTGGGTAGTCCTTTTCTCCCCTTTACAAGAGAACAATCCCCCCCCCCCTACGGTGTCAAAATAATTTTTCAACACGTTAATACACTTTAGAAGTGAATTAAATATGCATAAATTATAACATCAAATATTTAAAACAAAAATAACTTTTATAATACAATAAAAAAATTGCTAAAAAAATAATAGTGGATAAGCCCACAAAAAACAAAAAAAAATTATAAAAAAAAATATATATATATATATATATATATATATATATATATATATATATATATATATATATATATATATATATATATATATATATATATATATATATATATATATATATATATATATATATATTATATATATATATATATATATATATATATATATAATATAATATATATATATATATATATATATATATATATATAATAAACGTTTTCAAAATTAGCACCGATATAAAAAATTTCGGGTTTTTGAGATCACAAATCTTCAATGCAAATGCCAAAAAGCTTTAACTGTAAAACATTGAATGAATTATATATATATATATATATATATATATATATATATATATATATATATATATATATATATATATATATATATATATATATATATATATATATATATATATATATATATATATATATATATATATATATATATATATATATATATATATATATATATATATTATTCAAAAGACAAATGTACAAAAGCTAAAACCTTAAAAGCGTTTCTTGATATAAGTACGATAGCTTGTACATGAAATTTAAAGAGAAGTTTCGCTTGGTAAGCGCGGAATAAACTTTGTAATTTCTGGAGAATGAGAGAGAAAAGTGTCATTTTGTAAAATAGACTCCGACGTTTCTGGATTGGCATTGCAATCAACTCCAACACTTAATTCAACGGAATTTCCATTTATCCTGTTTTCAATGTCATCTGAAATGTGGTTGTCAACTTTGTTGGTCAAAGTTGAAGGATTTAAGGAATTTAAATTTGTAAGCGTATCTGTATCAGAATTATAATGTGAGCTCGTGTTCATTGAAGAGAATTCTTTTAAAGTTTCTTCTCCACTACTACTTGAATCAGATTTTTCTCTATGGCGACTATCTGACGAAGATGTCTCTTCAGAGACATTCTTTGATAAAACTAGAGAACTCAAGTTAAATTTTTCTTTACTTAAAGGGTCGTATGAAGTTAGATATAAATACAAATTTTTCAAAGCAGAACAAGTAGATACAATATCAGGTACAGTTTCTAAGGTCTGAAAAAAATAATTATTTATTAGACAGGTTTTACACTAGTACCTAATTTTGTTTAACAATATCTACACCTGTTTTATGTTAATATAATTTACCAATGCTTACATGATTTACAACTTAAAATGTATTTACTTAATGAACAAGTTTCATCTTAAATCCTCGTATTGCATTTTCTTAACAATAATCTAAAAATAGTTCGCATTGGCTATTTTTAAATATGGATATACATGCTTCACAATTTAACAGCCGTGATATTTTTTTAAAGTCTTACTTACCTTTAAAACGTGATTAACAACATATTCAAAGTGTTCGTTTTTGTCTAAAGATTCCGTTTCACTGTTCATATTGAATGATTCATCTCCTGTTTTGTCATCCTAAAATTAGACCAAACAAATAAATAAACTTTCCCATTAGTAGCAGAAAACATAACATTAATTCTAAGGTTAAATGTATGCAAATAAAGGAAAATTTATTTTTATATTTCGTGCAACTATAAAAAAAAATAAATACTGAGTAAGATAACGGAAATCATGCCTTCAAAAAAATGAAAATAAACAAAATGGAGCATTAACAAACCTCAACTTCTCTCCAGTGATGCCTACACAAAGAACTGCGACTGTGAGAAGAGCCATGAATGTTGTGCTTACGTTTTGGACTCTCAGTACTATTGCCCCAATGCATTCTGCTTTGTGCATTTGGTAACTTGTGTCGTGCCTGAGCTATTCTCTCTCTTTTTTCGGCATGCATCGTATCCATTCGACCCAAATTTAAGTTGATTTCTCTCAGTGCTTCATCTACATTCTGACAAGGGTAGCAACAAAGGTTGTCATATGAAGCCAATTAACAAACATTTTCTCGCTTTTTTTAATTAAGGTAAGCATTAAATATTCTATTTTTATAAAGAAAATATTGCATTTCTATAACTAACATTCACAATTACAACCATCTAGGCAAATTAATACAGTAGCAAATACACTTTCAAAATGCCATACTAATCTAACATCAAAAATTCTCCCCCCTCATATATATATATATATATATATATATATATATATATATATATATATATATAATATATATATATATATATATATATATATATATATATATATATATATATATATATATATATATATATATATATATTATATATATATATATAAGGTGCAAAAATTAATCGAGATTAATTTATTTCCAATTATAGTCCTTGCGATAAAAATTAAACATTCACAACTAATAAATAGAACGATAAGAAAACCTGAAAATTAACTTAAAAGAAAATTCCCTTTTCATTTATTATCAAAAGTTTACAAATTTAACTTACAAATATGTTAAACTGATTGCCACATCAGATGCGCTTCATATCCTTTAATATATTTATATATATTTTTCTTCAAGTGTGTTAATAATAATAATAAAAAAAATTAATGCAATATTTGGAAATATTTAAAAGGATAATTAATTAATTGTTCAGTTTTTTAAAATTTTTGATTAATCAAACTAGAAAAAATTTTTTTTTTCAAAAAGTATAAATTAAACAATATTAATATATCCTTTTTAATAAACGTATAAAAAGAAAATTATATCTTAATAAGTTAATAGTAAAATCAGTATGGAGACAAATTAATAGTATTTAACTATTCAGACTACGAAAGAATCTGACTAAGTACTCATCAAAGAAATAGTAAAGAAGTAAAGAACGGAGTACTTAACTTTATGACTAATCTGAATTTATTTTTTATTTTTTTTTTTTTTGCAAACTGTTGTGAATTTTGGTCTGACTAAATATATTTATGATGGGAAGAAAATAATGAGCGAAAGAATGCTTTTTTGTGTTCATTACTGAAGTGTTTCAATAATGAACAATTTTATATTAACTTAAGATTATTAAAATTGAATCTACATAAGAGTATATTAACATCTATAAAAAAAAAAAAATAGTAGTTTGGAAGTAATATATGTTTAGAAGTAGCTCCTCCTCATCCACCCTCAAAAAAGAAGTCATTTATTATGATCAGTCAATCCTAAAAGAGTTGCAATCTTCTCATCTATTTTATAAGTAACATAAAGGTACAAAATGGGTTTAGAAGTTTTTCTTAAAACTTTGAATGCATTAAACATTTTAAGCATTTGAATGTCTCATTACAAAAGCCACAAAAGCGAAAAATAAATCTAAATTTTAAGCATAGGATGAAGCGTACATTAAAAACTGTGGTAAATAAACACAAAAGTAATTGAAAGAAGCAAAAGGAAACAGCCTTAATAAAACTACACGATACATTTAATAAAAGATAAAATAGCCCACCTTTACTCTCATCTTGGTGTCATCATCACAAACTTTATTAAGAGTTGCATTCGCGAATTCAAGATCTTTGGTAATGAGCTTCAATTCCTTTCTCGCGTTACATTCCAAGTTGCTCAAACTTTCAAATTCCGCATATTGATGGTCAATCATTTGCTGTTGAAGCTGAATTTGACTGCAAAGACGCTCGCTAATGGACAAAATAAAATTAATAATGTAACGTAAAATTTATAATATTATATATATATATATATATATATATATATATATATATATATTATATATATTATATATATATATATATATATATATATTATATATATATATATATATATATATATTCAAAAGTACAAATTAGTGGGTTGGGGAGAGTGGTTAGAGTAACGTTTTAGATTCAAAATCATCATCATTTACAAAATGTTTTGCCTAAACTTGTTAATTATTACAAGGTATTGTATTACATAGCAAAAATAAGACTCTTATTTGTGAATAGAAAAGTATTTCCTAAAAAGTGGAAGGAAAAAACTCTTTATCTGAGTGATACAAAGAATATAAATTTGAGTGTGGTGTTTTTCAATGTATTTATAACTGACAAAAATTATCTACTTTAGTTTGACTGAGAGTCTTAATAATCTTTGGTGGTTTCTTTTTCTTTTTCCTATGTTCTGAACATAACTGTTATTGTTCATCCTATTATTATATATTATTATTATTATTATTGTTAGAACTATAATTATCAACTGATATTATTATTATTATTATTATAATATTATATTTTATATAATTTTCATTATTCCCAAGTGTGGAATTTGTTTAACACAGGTATTATGTTGAGGAATCAAATTATACAACGCAGCACTTGTTCTAATTTCCAACATGTATTAGGAGAATTTTTTCAATTAATATCTCATTTTTATTAGTTTTTAATGTGTGAGCATAGTGTAATATTTATATTATAATATATATAATATATATATATATATATATTATATATATATATATATATATATATATATATATATATATATATATTATATATATATAATATAATAATAATTATTTTAAATATTATATTTAAATAATAAAAATACTAATAAATAAATAAATAAAAAAAAATAATAAAAATATTTTGTTAAAAAAAATTTTCATATATAATATATATATATATATATATATATATATATATATATATATATATATATATATATATATATATATATATATATATATATATATATATATATATATATATATATATATTCTAGCTACTGTAACTAGAAGTAGCTCAGCATCATTTTTAAACAAGTACAGTATTTCAAAATAATAATAAGTTGAATTTCCTAAATTTTTTATGTAAAAAAAAAATGTATGTATATAAGTATGTATGAATAATTTGATACGCAATTAATTAATAACCTATTTTAGAAGTGAACGAAGAAATCACATGAGCTAATAAAAAATAAAGAAAATATCTGAAAAAAAAAAAAAAAATAAGTAATTTCATTATAAATTTTAAAAGTTCAACTAACTTTTCATCCTCGAGGTCACTAAGAATATTATCAGCGTCACTTTTAAGAACACAACACACTTTGAGGAAACGACTGAGTAAAGCGTCTACTTCAGTAACTTGATCTGACAGATTCTGTTGACAAGGAGATTTCACTTCCTCACAATATTCTTTGGCTCCAGTAGTGATTTCTGACCCTTCCGGAGATCCTCGCTCTTCAGTATTCTATATATATATATATATATATATATATATATATATATATATTATATATATATATATATATATATATATATATATATATATATATATATATATATATATATATATATATATATATATATATATATATATAATATATTATAATTCCAATAATTGCTTCTAAAATATTATTAACAAGATTTAGAAGATGCTCTTCCAGGATTAACATTCATAAATAAAATTTAAACATGAAAGGTTAACTAAAATGTAAATCTATTAAAATATTTTTATTATTATAATAATAATAATTCTGGTCCTATTCGGCTTTATTTTAATATCAGTTGGATTTTCTCTTCCAATTTTCAAAAGATTTATTGTTCTTCTTTTTGCTGACCGGTTTCATTTGCCAACTTCGGACATCAGAGTCTGGATTCTAACAGATGAGTGATTTATTTTAAAATGTTAAGCCAACATTTTAAAATGAATCACTCATCTTCAAGAATCCAAGCTCTGATGATGTCCGAAGTTGGCGGACGAAACCGGTCAGCAAACAGAAGAACAAAAAATCTTTTGGAAAATAGAAAAAAAAACTGATGATAATATATATAATAATAATAATAATAATCTACTTTGCATGTAAATCAAAATACTTATGATCATATATTAATAAAATGGGCTGAAAATTTCTTAGAAGTAAATCTCAAATTTTTACATTCAAATGAAAATATATATAATATATATATATATATATATATATATATATATATATATATATATATTATATTATATATATATATATATATATATATATATATATATATATATATATATATATATCCAACACATATCCAACACCACCCACAAGTCCTACTAAACAAACCCCCATACCCTTCAACAAAACCCCAAAGATCCTCGGCCTAACATTTGACACTCGCCTCACTTTCTCCAAGCACATTCAAAATACCACCTCAGCCGCAACCAGAAAACTCAACATCCTCAAAACAGTGGCCAACACAGACATACACAACAACATACAAACCTCAATTGCAATCTACAAACAATTTATACGCCCCACCATTAACTACGCCTCCCCTGTCTGGCACCCTCTGCTCTCCGACAAAACTTAACGACACTCCAAATAATGCAAAATAAAGCCCTTCGCACAATCACCGGCTGCACACCACAACCCCTCAACAACACCTACACAACGAAACCAAAATACTACCCATAAGGAATCACCTCGAAATGATAGGCACCCAATTTTACGCAAAAACACGTCTACCCACTCACCCATGTCACAATACTCTCCTCCAACCTACCCCACAGAGACTAACACAGCCTCCATCGTCCACCGGCGCCTTTTACAAACAGATCCTAAATCACATCCCCCTCCTCCCCCCCAATACCACAACAACCAAACATATACACACTCAACTAACACATTCATACATGATCAACAGACCTCCAAACAACATCCTTAACAGACCCCCCCCCGAAATAAACCCCGACTTCAACAACCTCCCAAGACACTTACAAACCTCACTTGCAAGATTGAGATGCGGGCACCACCCAAACCTACAACATTACAAACACAAATTCAAAATAAACCAGGCAGCATCTCCCACCTGTACTAGATGCGGAATGGCCCCGGAGACCGTGAAACACTTTCTATTACGCTGTCCTTCCAACTCTCGCCCCAAAATCTTCTGGGGCATCACTTCTTTGAAAGGATCTCTGGACGAGACCGACTGCGGCAGGAAGCTTCATTAGCGAAGTGTGGCCGCCTCAACAAGGGGTGGTCAGGGGGTGAGAAGGTAAAAAAAAAATAATATAAAGGTATATATATATATATATATATATATATATATATATATATATATATATATATATATATATATATATATATATATATATATATATATATATATATATATATATATATATATATATATATATATATATATATATATATATATATATATATATATATATATATATATAATAAAACAGCGAGGCTCTCATATATGGCGAGTAAATTTTACTGCATTGCAATGCAAATCCTCACTAACAAACTTTTAAATTTATTTCAAACAGAAGATTCTTAAAATGATTTGTGAGAAAAGCACAAAGGCAGAAGTAAATTAAGTAAAGAGAGATCTAAGCTCCCTATGCTAAAACTGTGCCAAATCAGAGACTAAAAAATTAGAGAAGACTCAATAAGGAAACCAATAAATGAAAAGATGAATTCTTTCACTTTCAATAATGATTAAATTTATGTAGTTGCGAGATCCCTTCCAATACCCACCAAAGAGAATCATCAAAGTTGGAATCCTTTAGAAACTGTTTTATCATATATTACTATTCTCATACCTTTTCATAAAAAAAAAAAATCAGAGGTTATAGTACACAGAATGATAATTAATTAATTTAGAGTAATTTGATTTTACAAATTTAATGTGTTGTATTAAGTATATTAAATGACAAAACTGATAATCATGAAAATAATTATAAACAATCATAAGATACACTAAACAAAAAGCATTTAGAATATCCAAGATTAAGCTTATCGCTATGAAATAGAAATTAAATTCTAAATGCTACTACTAAAATTATTATCAACAATATTTATATATATATATAATATATATATATATATATATATATATATATATATATATATATATATATATATATATATATATATATATATATATATATATATATATATATATATATATATATATATATTTTGGGGTCGACGTGTTACGTATAAAGAAAAGGTGCCCTGAGTGTACTATAAAAAAGAAAAGAGGAAGTGACCAATATACCGAAGATCGTCTGTTATTGAAGATTTTGTTTCCGATTGTAGGTGAGGGGCTGGTGTAGCGAGGAGAGTTTGAGATTGCTCTTAAAGCTTGTTTTTTGTAATCAGACTGGGATATTACTACAGCTTATGCTGGATAGGGGTAGTTTAGGAGGGCACATACTATTTAAAGATAACTGTTAGGGTTCTGTACCAAGTATTTGGAGACGGTAATCGTTTTCAGGGCACAAACACGATTTTTATGGAGTGACGTTTATGTAATGGAAATAAGTCATTTGTGTGCCCTATGACCAATGTAATACTTAGTATTCTTTGAGTTTCAGTGGCAGCTCGCTGTTGAAGACCAGCTACTGTGGAGAGGGCATTATGTTACTGTCTAATGTAAAGAAGGTAAATAAGGATTTTCTGAGTGAGACAGTCATTCTATATTGTGCTAGCCATTGTTTGAGTTGGGAGTAGTATATATATATATATATATATATATATATATATATATATATATATATATATATATATATATATATATATATATATATATATATATATATATATATATATATATATATATATTAATATAAATAAATAAAAACTCAAGATAAAAATTTAGTTGACAACTTTTCTTAAGACAATAATCAACTAGTAAACCTTACTTTTGCTCGTGCAAGAAATAGCTTAGAAGAACTATGGGCACTTCGCATGGCATTTAAGAAACTCTGCATGAAAGAGACTGGTTTTCTTGGAGATGAAGTTCTATTAACAGAACGAATAGGAGACTTTGGAAGATCAGGGGTGCCAGTGGCTGAAGAAACAGAGCTATCGGATTCTACCGGTGTAACAATATTCTGTATAATATATATATATATATATATATATATATATATATATATATATATATATATATATATATATATATATATATATATATATATATATATATATATATATATATATATATATATATATATATGAGTAGAAAAAGCAAATTATTTCTTTTTTTTACTGTAAGAAATAAATTTAGAAAATAAAGAGCAAATTATGAACTTTGATTTTCTGGTATATATATGAAAAGTCCTATTATCAAAAACTTTACCTTTTCTTACGTGATCTAAAATTTACTTTCCTATTTCAATATCATTTAAATACCTCTATATCATTATCCGAAATTGAGTAATCCTGAATAAGCTTTCCGGTTAAAATCTGGAGTCTGTTACTTAGATTAGTAAGTCCTACGGAAGCACCAGACACTTGAGCCCCTTGACAAACCATTATGTCTTCTGTGCTTGTCTGTAATGACTCGAGCTCAGTTTGAAGAGAAAGATATCCAATCCTGTAATGAAGGTAAATTTTAACATTATTTCAATTATCAGGTACATGCAACAGCATTTTTATTTTTATCCTATATTACAAGATTAAAATTTGTATTTTCGCAAACTACTTAAAATTAATAATAATAATAATAATAATAATAATAATAATATCTATTGTTACTAATATAATAATTAATGGTTCAAAAATCTTAATTTTATTTATTTTTTTTATATTAATATATATATAATATATATTATATATATATATATATATATATATATATATATATATATATATATATATATATATATATATATATATATATATATATATATATATATATATATATATATATATATATATATATATATATATATAATCTTGAGGAGGTAAAAAAGTTGATTCTCAGGAAATGGGTGCCCAATAGAAGGCAAAGACTATTGCTGGATTTGTTTCAATGAAAGAAAAGGCTACAAAAACGCAGATGAAACATTGGGTACGATTCTATCAGTCATACCATTTAAATTCCTTCTCCAAAACTACTATAATCAATGGCCCAAAATTTTACTTTGTTAGCAAAATGGCAATTAGAGTGGGTAAAACAAGTTAAGTGGTAAAGCCCATTTAATCAGTTCTTAAAAAAAGACATTTCCACTCATTAAAGTCGATTTGCAAGACTTTAAATATGGCTGTAATGGCAAATCTTCTTTGATCGAAACGTTAAAATTGAAAAATTTAAACAGGCTTTCTTAGTGGTGTAGTTCACATAACGTATTGAAACATGAGTATATATATATATATATATATATATATATATATATATATATATATATATATATATATATATATATATATATATATATATATATATATATATATATATATATATATATATATATTATATATATTTTTTTTTTTTTTTTTTTTGCAAGTATTTACACATTTTAATAATCAGAGACCTTCAATAAATGAAAATTCTTGTGAGAAACATTATTTTGTTAGTAAACTAATGTGAACGTGGGAAATAAACAACTGCTAATTAAATATATTACAAAGTCGAAGTGGTGCAACCTAAAAAAGAAACCAGGCATGTTATGATGTTACTGATAAGCCTGACGAGTGTCAAAGGCTTGCTATCATTGGTATAAGCCACACCAATATGCCTCATTATTAACGCCTAGTCAACAACGATCTTAAACATAAGTAGTGTGCCCTT
>SEYY01021290.1:40000-55000 GCA_009176605.1 Armadillidium nasatum | reverse complement strand
TTTTTTTTTTTTTTTTTACAAAATTTTTTTTTTTTTTCATTTTTTTTTTCCTTTTAGGAATAAAATATTTAATCTTAAAGACACCACATCAAATATTGGAAATGTTCATTACTGGGCGAGATACGTATTTTGGCATTCTTGTAAAATTTCTGTAGTGCCAAAATTTTGGCACTTCAGTGGCACTCATTTTTTAATCAACATTTTTTTTGGGGGGAAGGGGGTCGATTAAGACCAAATGTTCAGAGACACTGCAGGAGGAACATATAAAAAATTATTGGAAGATTTTTTTTAATTAGGTCCCCCCCCCCCAAAAAAAAAAAAAAAAAAAAAAAAAAACAGTTTTTTTTTTTTTTTTTTTTTTTTTTGAATCTTTTTTTATTTTTTCAAAATTATTTTGCTTGTATTTTTCTACTAAACATATAAAAAAACTTGTTTGAAGATAAACTGAAGACAAGGTCTTTACGGAGTCTATAAAAATTTTTGGCCCATATCAGTCAATTGACAAAAATCTATAACGCTACACAAGGACTATATCTAAATAATTTATTTAAGAGAAATTTTGATACATATCGCAAGAAAAACATTATAGCTAAAATATTCTTTTAAAAGTTTGAAAAAAAAAAAAAAAAAAAATTTTTTTCCAAAAACATTTTTTGAGTCAGAACCTTTTTCTAGGAATACATGTTAACAAACCAGAATACTATTTGTTCAGACAAGGTTTTTCTACAATGCTCCTGAAAATTTGTGCTAAATTAGTCAAATGATAAAAACTATTAAAAAAAAAAAAAAAAAAAAAAAAAAATGGAAGGTCTGTGATCTCGGAAACTATTGATACTACTGAAATTTTACAAGAATGTAAAAAATGCGTAAGTCGCCCAATTATGAGCCGTCCCAAAGTTGTTTGTTGGTACCTTTAAAACAAATTTTAATTCCAAAAAATGGCTCGGTTTTTTTTTTTTTTTTTTTTTTTTTTTTTTACCCATTTCATACTTTTTGGCATGAAAATTCGAGTCAGGTTTTTTTCAGTCAATTATCAAAAAGAATTTTTGAGCCAAACTATATATGGATCATAATATAAATACATATATATATATATATATATATATATATATATATATATATATATATATATATATATATATATATATATATATATATATATATATATATATATATATATATATATATATATATATATATATATATATATATATATATATATATATATATATATATATATATATATATATATAATGAAAATTTTAGCAATTATATATTTTTTAAAAATGGTGCAAACTTTTTCTGAACTGTTATCTATTAATTCTGACGAACATACAATAGAAAGGGATACAAGAATATATATGAATATTATTAATAGTTATTGGGATTACAAAATTTTTAAGTAGGCATATGAAACTATTTTTCAATTCTGTAGAAATAAAAAGACTAGGATTCGAATCCGAATCTGGATTCGAGGCTTAGAATCCGGATACGTGTGTGTATGAATTCCCGAATCCGAATCCGGATTTGGATTCGTTCATCACATATATATATATATATATATATATATATATATATATATATATATATATATATATATATATATATATATATATATATATATATATATATATATATATATATATATATATATATATATATATATATATATATATATATATATATATTGAGTGTGGATGTGTGGGTATGAGAGAACTGTGATGGGCACCACCCCACGAGAGTGGGAATGGTGGAATAAAATAAAATAAAATAATAATAATAATAATATGCCTATTACCTTTTTCCACTCCCTCCATGGAAGTCAACATTTCCTTAACCTTTCCACTGGTTTTTTCTAGTTCTTGCTGCAGTTCTTCCTTTTCTAATCTCTCATTTTCTGCTTGTCTCCTCAAATCCACTGCTTCCATTCTCATTTGCTCAACTTCTTCGGAGTTTGCTTCTGCTCTTCTTAGCCTTGTCTGCAATATGGAATATTCTTCTTCCAATTTTCTAAATCTTTCCTCTAGACTATTTTCATCAGGATCCAACCTAAGATTTACCTAAAAATATATATTAGATTTATTCTACTTATGTACTGACTGGGTCCCCGGCCTCAGCTAATAATCAGGGAAAACCTGGGTTTATCTGCTGGAGTTAATTGTAAATTATACTTACTAATGGTGGATTAAATCAAACTAAATTTAAGAAAATTAAGATTTTAATTCCACTATTCCTTCGTTACATGTTGGATGGGGCAAAATGAATGCAACATAAAAGAGGAAACAAACAATTCATTCACTTAAATCACTATTTACCATCAGAATCTTCTTGAACGTTTACATCATAAGTTTCAGAATTTGAGGAAGTAAAGATGTTCAGGAACAGATGGCAGTGTTACTGCTCTCTAAGATTGTATTTTAAAAACAAAACATTTCTACATTCTTTGGCAATAGTTTGATTCCATTTTTTTGTATTAATTTCCCTACTTTAAATTCTCTTTCAGTGACGCTGAAACTTCTGGTGGGCAAAAATATACTCTTGCCAGTGTTGCTAATATGGGAAGATCACTCTTGTTTGCCTTCCAGAAAGCAATAGAGTCATCGTTGATGTCAATTTTTTTCATTTCATATATTTATTCAACTCAGTCAGAGTCAGAGCAGATTGGTTAAATTCAGACATAGTCCTGTACCAGCTTCTGAATCATCGGAGTCCGCAAGGACAACATCCCACAAAGATGAGAATCCAGAAGATTTAGGTTCCTGAAAATTTTTACATTTTCGTTACTTAAAGTCTTTAAAACTTAATTTACTATCACCAGTATTTTAATGATGAAGCTAGTCCTATTAACTTTTATATTTACCTCATTAGACTGCAATGGACATATTTCCAGATCGTCCTCAGAATTGAAATTAAACTTTTATTATACAAAATCTGTAATTTTCTGAAGAAAAAAAATTTCAGAGAAAATGCATATAATCATTAATTTAAGTGAATGTTGGCTATTCTAACCTTAATTCTTAACCTAAAATTTCAGTGCTTTTGACCTCTTTACAAATTTTGGGCAACCCCAGCCAGAGCTCCAGCCTCGGCTCTGGCAAAATTCCAACCAAGGTCAGTCCCTAATTATACTGAAGAAATATGATTAAAAAAAATATTTTCCTTATAATAAGGTACATTCCTATAGAACAATGTGGGAATTATTACCATCATAATAAGAAAAATTTATTATTTATACTTATGGAATAGTATGAGAAAAATTGAGATATTACCTGTACTTGAGCATTTTTCTTATTTTTGGCAAATTTTGGTTGCCTATTTGAAAAATAAATCCTTGGAGATGGAGATTTTTCAGTTTTTTCTTTTGAAGTTCCACCATTCTGTTTTGATAAAAGTCTTGGTGAAGGACTTATAATTTTAAGGTTTAATTTAGTATTTGGTTTAGAAATGTTAGCATTCCTAGGGCTGTTCACAGCAGAGTTTGAAGCTGATGAGAGACACGGTGATGGTGTTGCTCTAACAGACTTGGAAGATTCTTTTCCAATAGATTTAGATCTCTGCAATCGAGGATGATATTCAGAATCTTTGGATTCTTTTTGAGAATTTAGATCACGCCATCTAGCGCTCATTTCTTTGGCTTTTTTCCTAGGTAGAGTTGCATATTTATCTAAAATATTTTTACTTTCATGAGGAAGATCTTTAAAATGTCTCTCATTAACAAGTTTTGGTTTTTCAACCTCTTTCTTTTTGCGATTTCTACCTAATGTTCCATAAGTTTCAGCTGCAATATCTTTTTCATTCTTCTCTTTCTTTTTCCTTGGAAGAGAACTAAATTTATTATCAATTGTGTTATTAGTTTCCCTAACTTCAGACTTAGCTCTACAAAAGCCATACTTCTTGAAAAATGATGAATTTTCTTTTTTAATACTACTACTATTAAATTTGTCAGCTTTTGATGGGTTATGCCAAACAGGCATCCTTCTTTCTATATTTGTTTTTGTCTTTTCATTATTTTGCTTACTTGTTAAATATTTACAACAACAGTTCTGTCGAATAGAACTTTCATCTTTACTTAAATTTGGTGGAGGACTTTTACTACTATTTGGGGATATTCTGCTATAAGAAGGTGACACTTTCTCATTGGAATTTGTATGATGATGAGATGACTTAACCTTTGCAACAGATTTAGTATTTAAATCTCGGCTAGGGCAAGGATGATTCACACAAGAACCACAGTTCTGATACTTATTTAAACTATTTAATCCTGCTTCATCTAAGGAAACAGAAGAAATAACTGATGATGAAAGAGAGGAGGGGCCCATGGATACACCCAGGTAATCTAAAGAATGAAAGTTTCCAGAAATTTCTTCCTCAGCCTCTTCTGCTTCTACATCTTCTTGAACAGAATTTAGAGGGTGTAAAAAGTTATCTTTGTGGTAATTAATAACAAAGGAAGATGGGATAACACCATTAAAATGACTCTGATCATCTTCAAAAAACCTCTCCTCCTCACCTGCAAAAGATATATATATATATATATATATATATATATATATATATATATATATATATATATATATATATATATATATATATATATATATATATATATATATATATATATATATATATATATATATATATATATATATATATATATAGTTCTTAAACTTCATGACTATTTCTATATAGAAAATTAACATCTTTATTGGACTTGAACCAGCAACCTTTAAGATGGTAAGTCTTGTGCACTGACCACTAGGCCATGATGATTCAAAAGGAAATAGCATTGGAACTGCTCATGATCTACAGTCATGATGTCACTCCCAAAAGACTCCCCCAATTGTAACTCAGACAAAGGGCAATGAGGTTAAAGGTTGAATCCATCACTCGCAGACAGTTATATAATAAGAGTTTTTAAGTAGACCTACTAAAGCTCTCACACTATTTCTATATAGAAAATTAATGTCCACTATTGGACTAGAACCAGCAACCTTAAGGAAATCACATTGGAACTGCTCATGATCTACAATAGCAGACATTAAAAATTTTTATTATATAACTGTATGTGAGTGATGGATTTGACCTTTACTCTTATTGCCCTTTCTCTGAGTTGCGGTTGTGGGAGTCTTTTGGGATTGATGTCATGACTGTAGATCATGAGTAGTTCCAATGCAATTTCCTTTTGAACTGCCAAGGCCTAGTGGTTAACTCACAAGACTTACCATATTAAAGGTTGCTGGTTCGAGTCAATTAAAGACATATATATATATATATATATATATATATATATATATATATATATATATATATATATATATATATATATATATATATATATATATATATATATATATATATATATATATATATGAGAATTCCAAAAACTAGCTAGGTGATGAGAAATATCAGCCAAATGCTAGTACCCAAACTCCTCCATCTCATGCACCATAGAAAAATACTGAAATTTATAACCAGTTAAAATATGAGAATGTGATAAAAAAAAAGTAGTATCTTTATTATTAAGGACATTTTAACATAAAAATTATTTATATTTTCTATTTTTCTAATCGCATTGTTAACTGATCAATGTTAACATTCATACACCTGAAGTATATCCACTGTAAATATATTCTGTATAATATATATCCACTAAAAACCTTAATTTTTTTCCTTTAAAAAGGTATATGCACTCTTGAGAATGTAGACTTCCATTTTAAAATTTTATATACAGATATTTCAATACAGGAAAGAATGATACATCAATATAATGAATAATATATTGACTTTAAAATTCATTTTTCAATAATTTGCAGTAAAAAATGTTTTTTTAATTTTCCATAACTCAGGGACAGTGGGTATAAGGAGGCATAGTCCCCTGTAGACTAATGCTCTTCTTCCATGAAATCAAATGTAATTCTCAAATTTTATATTGAAATTCATGTCAGTCTACATTACTTAAAATTGTGCACTCAATATAAAATAAGAATGTCTTATGGTAAAAATAAAATTAAGGTTTTTGATGGACTTATAGTACCTAAGTGATCTTAATGCCCTAATTAGGCTTTATTTAATGCATTTACATTTAATTTATTGATTAAGTAATGCATAAAAAATTTGAACTCAAAAATAGCTTACTATAGTCTAATTTTTACCCAAAATGGTTTTTATGCTTCAATTTGGCATTATTTAATTCATTATTTATATTTTATTTTTATAGCTTCAATAGAGTAGAAATAATTTAAAGTCAAAAGGGGTAACCTGAGTCTTAAAATCACCTGCTAAAGTCCTGCTAACACTTTTGATCTCTTAATTATTAAAAATAAATTGAAGCTATAAAGGTAAAATTAACGTAAATGCAGTAAATAAAACGTGTAGAATAAAGACCACTTTTGTATAATAAATCCACCAAAAACCTTTTTTTTTTTTTACCATAAAAAGAAGTACATATTATTCTACAAAATGTCTGTAATTTTGAATAATGATAGACCAATATATTGATTTTGAGAATTACATTTGAATGTATAGCAGGACATTTGCAAATGTTGACTCTGGGGCAAGACAGTCAAATTAAATGATGGAAACTTAAGATATTTTAGTAAAAATTCAATCCAGCACAATCTATCCATATTTTTAATATATTGATAATATAAAATTAAAATATCCTTAAATGCATTCTACACAAACTTTTACTTAACAGAAAAATATATTTTTTTAAAATTCTTAGCTACTCTCCAACATTGCCATGACTTTTGTTTTAAAAAGAAAATGAAAAGAGAAACCAAAATTCTTTAAATATTTTGTACAAATCATAAAATGAATTTTTAAAAATATATATAATTTGAAGCAGAATGTTGATGTAAAAGCTACTATCATTTTTTATTCTTATTTTATTTAAACACTGAAAGAGCCAGTGTTTGCTAGGTTAGGACTCTTTTCTGGCCATAGACATACTTTTTTACCCTTCAAATTAAGGTTTAGTTAAGTCAAAATAGTTTGTTAGAATTAAAAAATTTTAAAATCTAATAAACTAGTTTGACTTAACTTGAAGGGTAAATATACACCTATGGACAAGTTAGCCTAACCTAGCAAATGTAAATAAAAAAAAAAAAAAAAAAAAAGATAAAAGCTGAGAGAGAGAGAGAGAGACTTTTCCCTTTATACTGTTATTTTCATATAAATAAACTTTTTTTATGTATTTTAATCACTTTTCCATTAAGTAAAAGTATGTGTAGAATGTATTTCAGCATTTAATCAGTTGATTAAATCAATTGATTTTTTTATAAAAAAATCATGATTTTTTTGATTTTTTTTGATTTTTTTAAAAAATAATGAAACTTTTTTTTTTTTATTTGTTTTTTTTTTTGTCATATTTTTTGATACATAATGATTTAACAGATATATTAGTTCCTTCTTACTGTGTTAAAAAACTTTAAAGTAGTTTATATATTAGAAATATAACTTCCTTAATATTTAGTTCAAGATTTCATATAGGGTAATACAAGAATCTGATCTTCATTAATATAATTTATCCAATATAGAACTGTTAGAGTTTAGAATTCCTAATATATATTCAATCAAATCTTCAACAAAATTTTATTGAGCTTTAATCTAATGCAATTTGAGGTTATAGACAAAAGAGAAAACAGAAAAGACAATTCCTTTTAATTTTCAACCATTTAAATTTTTATACAACATTATAAGAAAACAATATTCCTCTATATAAATTATAAAAGAAAGAAAATTTAAGCACTTTTGATGCATAATCATTAATCCATAAATTAAATACATAACGCATATATATATATATATATATATATATATATATATATATATATATATATATATATATATATATATATATATATATATATATATATATATATATATATATATATATATATATATATATATATTTTGCAAGTTATGTATTTAATTTATGGATTAATGATTATGCATCAAAAGTGCTTAAATTTTCTTTCTTTTATAATTTATATAGTTGTATAAAAATTTAAATGGTTGAAAACTAAAAGGAATTGTCTTTTCTGTTTTCTCTTTTGTCTATAACCTCAAATTGCATTAGATTAAAGCTCAATAAAATTTTGTTGAAGATTTGATTGAATATATATTAGGAATTCTAAACTCTAACAGTTCTATATTGGATAAATTATATTAATGAAGATCAGATTCTTGTATTACCCTATATGAAATCTTGAACCAAATATTAAGGAAGTTATATTTCTAATATATAAACTACTTTAAAGTTTTTTAATACAGTAAGAAGGAACTAATATATCTGTTGTATCATTATGTATCAAAAAATATGACAAAATAAAAAAATTAAAAAAAACAGTTTTATTATTTTTTAAAAAAATCAAAAAAATCAAATAAATCAAAAAAATCAAAAAAATCATTGATTTTTTGATTTTTTTAAAAAAATCAAAAAAATCACCAACCCTGGTGTAGAATGTATTTCAGCATTTTTTGACTTTATATTTTCAATATAGTAAATTGGTAAAAATTAAAGTATTGTGCACAGGTTTGGGCTCCTCATTTAAGAAAAGACATTGATATGCTGGAGAGTACAACGTCAAGCAATAAGGATGATTTCTGGCTTTGAAAATAAGAGCTATGAAGAGAGGTTGAAGGAGTTAGGAATGTTCTCTGTTGAAAGGAGATTTCTCAGAGGGCATATGATACAAGTTTACAAAATATTTGAATCTGACAGAGATACAGAGATTGAAAAATACTTTATAGTGGACCGTGCAAGAGTAACTAGAGGACATAAGAAAATTAAAAAAGCCATGTCATCTCAATCTAAGAAAATACTCTTTCAGTAATAAAGTTGTTAATTTTTGGAATGGCTTGCCACAAGAGATTGTTGACTGTGATTCTCTTGTCAAATTTAAAAGGGGGCTAGATAGATATATGGATGGTTTAGTTATTATATAGCATAACTTGACAAAGCCTTGGCAGGCATATATGAATTTTTAGATCAGCCTATGACTAAGCCTAATGGGCAGTTTTTTTTTTTTTTGTAGTGGGTGATGGTTCATTGAATATTGCATGTATAATTGGGCTTAGTTTTATTTTTTTATCTTTGCATGAATGAACTGATAACTAGGGATAGGATAGACCTAGTCTTTCGTGCATGTATTAGTATTGATATTATTATTATTATATGTTTGGACTGGGACAGTCTCGATAGGCCCTTGTGACTTCTTACTGTCTCTATTTTCCGATGTTCCTATGTAAAAATACTGACTGTGCTGGGTCAAATTTTTACCAATATTTTTTGACTAGGACAGTCTTGATAGGCCCTTGTGGCTTCTAAATATCTATTATGTCTACAAGTAACTCTGCCCTTGTACTCTCCAACACAGTGCCTGGTTGAGTTAACTTTCTTACTATATACTGAAATTTATAAAATATAAATTTTAAAATCAATATATTATTCATTCCAATATTGAAATATCACTATTTGAAATTTAAAATTATGGTCTACATGCATGCTCAACAATGTGTACAGCTTTCTAATAATAAAAATTTAAGATTTTCATTGTATTCATTGTATAAAGGTAGTCTTTATATCGAAATTTGACATGATTTAATTCATTTAAATATACTTTAAAAACAAAGTATACATAAATGAAGTAAATCGTGCAAAATTGAGGTATAATACTATGTCTAACTTTTTCTACTCTATTGTAACTATAATAGTAGACAAAGTAGAAACAATTATATCAAAAATGGCTCACCTTAACCAGGAATTTAATTACCATCACTTTTACCAATTACTCCAGTATTCTATATAATGACTGCAAAATGTATTTATTTTTAAATTGGAACTTCCCTAGTTCTCTTATTAACTACACAAAAAATAATAATAATTTATAAAAATCTTACCTAAAGTCGGCATCATTATTAAATAATTTTCTATAATATAGTTTTTACGTATATACCAGGTTTCTTTAGGTATTAATGAAATTTTAATAAAACTATCACAAACCTATAAACTTATAATCTCAAGCGGTTAAGCTAACCTCATGTCACGGTACATGTCTCTATACTATGCTCATGTTTTCCCTCTCAGGTAAATTTCAAAGACATCTACTATGTTCTTTAACAATATTTTGGTCACTTAACTTTTAATTAAGGTTGTATTTTCTTTAACTTAACGACCCGACAAATTTTTTTCCTTTAAAGGGTACTTGAATATAACAAATATTTTGAAAGAGCACAAAGGTCAAAGGACAAAGCAAATATTAATTCTCTTCTATTTTTCAGAATCCACTAATAAATTATTCAAAATTTGAATAATTTAATGACAATGCTCGTAATTAAACAGCCAATTGAATTTTCTCAATTCAAAAGCAATCTTAAGTAATTATTATACTCGTTTTTATTGGGGTAATTTTTTCATAATTTTTGAAAGATAGACAAATTTGGGATAGTCAGTAAAATTAGGATAAAATTAACGAAACAGATATTATTAGAAATTTGTCTTTCCAGTTAAAATAATTGGTATTGCCCTTTTAAATACGCATTTTAAAAACTCTAGAAAGATATCTTTTTAATGGCAATAGTTAACTTTGAAATTGGTATTATTATTTTATTTGTTTATCACTTGCTTATATTAAAGTGTTCCGAGATGCAAGATTAGCCTTTTTGTTAAATTATATTAACAAAATAATCCATTCGCCTAAAATTGCCTTGGAATTGTTATTTTTCGTGTATTATTAGGCCTTTAAGAAAGAATTATTAGTTATTTATTAATTATTTAATTCCGTTTAGGAAATTAAGCCCAACTTGTTTCTGACTTACACTATAAACTTGATCATAAATTGCTTTTTTATCCTTTATTATTTGACTTAAATGATACTGATAAAGTTTAGCTAAGTTTCTTTCCTTTCTGTTTAAAATGATTGACTTGAACTTTGACTTACATTATGAGGTAAGGTCCTTTTCGTTTACCGAGTTTAGAGTTTTCGACCCTGGGTTTTAGATGGGAGTGATTATCTTAACTAGGTCTTTAAGGTTACCTTTATACACTTATCTACTTTAACCTTAATTTGGTTTTACTGTAAGAGCACAGGTCCAAGTTAAATTTCTTTGAAACAAAACCCTAATCCCACTTCTACCTATTTTTGAATATTTTATATGGCCAATTTGATTATTTATTTAATTATTTTTAAATTTTGTTGCTGATTAGAGCAGTTACAATACTGAGCATTTCTTATGTTCGGGGGTTCTGTCACCAGAATTTTGCCCAATAATATAATTAGTCATAGATTCTCAAGAAATATAGCAAATTCAGAAGATTTGAAATCAGTAACACGAGTACATACAACATTATTAAGCATTAACATTAAGCATAAGCATTTGCATTTGGATGACAACTGAGAATAGTAATAGTGAGTTTGCTGTCAGAGCTCAAACACCTGAGTTTTGACTAAGAAGAAAAGGTGAGGTATAATACAGACAGTGAAGTAATGTTCAATAAAAGTATATCAGTATTGAAATTAAAAATTAAAATTAAAATTGAAAAACATAAATTTCTCTATCAATTTCTCAAACTTTATTCAGATATGTACATTTACAGGTTTTCAATTTGATGTCAAATACAATAATAATTAATAATATGGTGACTGTCCAGTTTTCTGAAAAACTACTGCCATGGGAAAACATGGTGGTTTCCTTTGAGTCTCAATGTTTCATATATATATATATATATATATATATATATATATATATATATATATATATATATATATATATATATATATATATATATATATATTATATATATATATATATATATATATATATATTTAACATTTTATTATCAAAAATTCAATAAATAATAATAAATAAACCACTAAAGTAAAAAACTCTAATATTAATAAATTTAAATGCTATAAACTTATAATAATAATTTAAAATTAATAATTATTATAATTATAATAAATAATAATAATAATAATAATAATAATAATAATAATAATAATAATAATAATAATAACAAATAAAAATAAGCTAAAATCAAAGAAAATTTGTGATTTTTTAAAAGCAACAGTTTCGAAGCAATCAAACATGCTGGAGGAATTATATAATGAGGGACAAAATTAGAAGCCATCACATTTTAATTAAGTAATATAAAAATAAATTGTTCAGATGTGTAAGGATATGATAGGAAAGGAACACAGGGACCCAACTACCCAAAACTCGTAAGCTTTCATATGTAAGGTTTAAATAAAGCTTTAGATATTGTTCATGTCAGTAAAAGACAGAAACGAATCAATTAATTATTGGATAATGAGGTGTAAAATAAAAAAATAAAAATCTTCCAATTCAACATATTTTTCCATTGACTATTATGTGGGCTTTCATCACTCGGATTACACCTTCGTTTTCCTTCATAGATAATACTATACTGTTGCTGCTACTATTATTACTGCAATTACTACTACTACTACTACTACTACTACTAACTACTAATAATAATAATAATAATAATAATAATAATAATAATAATAATAATAATAATAATAATAATCCGAAAGGGGAAGTAAGTTATTTATTGTGATAGAAATATCTAAAATTGGTCTCTTGGTTCCCCTCTTGCTAAACGACCACAATATCTCCTTTTAACTCAAATAAAGTTCTTCGCCAGCACAATTTTCCTCTAAAAACAAAGACATTTACTTCTTTTACACAATTATTCTCTCTTCGTTAGACACACACACGGGAACGCGCAGGCGCGCGCACGAACACACACACACATACAGCTTCGAGAACTTCTAAAGAAGCTCAACCCATAAAAGTGATGATACCTCACGCAAATATTTTAAAAACTGATATTATCTCTTTCTCTTCATATTTATTTCAATATTTTGAATTATTTAAAATACTTTTAGGTGTGCGTATATATATATATATATATATATATATATATATATATATATATATATATATATATATATATATATATATATATATATATATATATATATATATATATATATATATATATATATATATATGGGCTTGGGTCCATTGACAAGTACTTGTACTTGAGTCTAAAGTACTTGGAAAAAATAAAGTACTTTTAGGTAATTTTAAGAAGAAATTAAATTTTAAAAATAAAATCCTAAAAAAAAATGATCACATGATTATATAAAATGATTAGAAACCTTTTTCAAATTTCAAAAAAAAAAGTTAAAGAGTGTTGGTGTTCAAATTCTTGGAGCAAATGAATGAAATATTTTTAATGACACAAATATTTGAACCGTTTGAGGATACCATTGAATGTTCTCAACACAAAAATTGTTCCTTCAAGCTTACAATTAAAGTATGATCTTGAGAGGAGATGAAGGCAAAATATAAAAAAGTTCTCTGGTATGAGGACTAAAAAATCCAGTAAAAAAAAAGCATCGACAATTGCATGAAAATTAAAAGGAAAAAAAAAAAAACAATTATGAAGAGTAATAATTATATCGTAGGTTTAAGCTGAATTGGTGGTGCTCTGAAGAGGAAAAGATAACTCAAAGGTCTTCATTATTAGCAACAGAACAGTTCACTTTCAAAGCTGCAGAAGCTTCTAATATCAATACTGTATTATGAGAGGAAATATCGGAATGAAGCTCAGAAAAACCCTTCACCCAAAGAAGAAGAAATTCTTCAACTTAAAAATTTCACAGAATTTACATTTTATTTATTATTTATTTTAAACTTTTTCATTGCACTTAAGAACAACAGACTTGGACACAAGCTTGATATATATATATATATATATATATATTATATATATATATATATATATATATATATATATATAATATATATATATATTATTATTATTATTATTATTATTATTATTATTATTATTATTTACAGTTTAAAAATAGGTTAAAAACTTTGACAGGAACATTTTAATTATTTTTTTCAATAATGCCAAAAAAAATTTTGATTAAAACTTTAAAACCGACGTTTTAATTAATTTGAAAAAATGGAAGTAGTTTAAAAGCAAAAATGTACGCTACTATTGCATTAATATAAAATATTAAAATTTAATTAAGATAAAAGAGACATAAAATAATTTCAGACCAACTTAAGTATTTTCAAATAATTCAATGAAATTTAAAACAGAACAAATGATGCGTCTGTCTAAATGTCTTGATTTATATGAAAGAGAATTTCAAACAGTTTCATTAGGAAAAAAAAGATGCCGATGCCGATGCCGATACCGAGGGCATTCTAAATTCTAGGAAGAAAGGGTCTCCATTGTTTTCGCAGAATTAGGTCCATCATGTGTGTGGGGGGGGGGGGTATTGAAATCGAATTTATCATTACTAAAATCTCTATATTAAAGAGAACAAAACACAATTAATTATTAGATTATTCTTCTCCATATTATCATTATTCATCTTCATATTATTATTAATTAAGTCAAATTCTTTGTGATGCATTTAAAGAAGTCACAAATTTAGATCTTTTTGGAATAAAAATTTTGGGAAAGTTTTCTCGAAAATGACTTTCTAAAATAAATTAAAATGAATGAGACGACGAAGCTCTATGGCTTTATCGTCAAGCATCAAAACATTTCTTAAAATTATAAGTAAAAAAAAATATGTGGCAATTAAATCGAAATATATTCACGCAACAATCTCTCTCTCTCTCTCAATATATATATATATATATATATATATATATATATATATATATATATATATATATATATATATATATATATATATATATATATATATATATATATATATATATATATATTATATATATATAATATATATATATATATATATATATTATATATATATATTTGGGCTTAAAAACACGGCCCTTCAATTTCATTTTAGCGACTTTATTATTAGTATTACAAGTTCCTCATTATATATATATATATATATATATTATATATATATATATATTAATATAATATATATATATATATATATATATATATATATATATATATATATATAT
>SEYY01021290.1:32500-35000 GCA_009176605.1 Armadillidium nasatum | reverse complement strand
GAGCTGAGAGTTATGTGTACTACCATTCTATAAACTGTCCTTGAAGATTTACTGTTTGACACAAACGCAATATCTTCTATCTGAAAGTGTGCTCACTTTTCTCACTCTCCTTTTGAGAAATATTTCTGACTTCTTGCCAGAATAATCTCTAATAACTTCTGTAAATCTGTCCCCTTTCTTTTTTTTATTTTGACTTTCAATAACTAATACCAGGGGAAAGATCAAAGTCTCTGGTGTCCTTTTCTCATCTTCTTTCCATTTGAAGATTCTGACAATCTTCCAACTCTCTCTCTCTCTCTCTCTCTCTCTCTCTCTCTCTCTCTCTCTCTCTCTCTCTCTCTCTCTCTCTTCTCTCTCTCTCTCTCTCTCTCTCTCTCTCTCTCTCTCTCTCTCTCTCTCTCTCTCTCTCTCTCTCTCTCTCTCTCTCTCTCTCTCTCTCTCTCTCTCTCTCTCTCTCTCTCTCTCTCTCTCTCCTCTCTCTCTCTCTCTCTCTCTCTCTCTCTCTCTCTCTCTCTCTCTCTCTCTCTCTCTCTCTCTCTCTCTCTCTCTCTCTCTCTCTCTCTCTCTCTCTCTCTCTCTCTCTCCTCAGGTGTTATAACGTATTTATCGGTTATGATTTTTGACATGATGCAAAGGATTTTTTCATATCTATTGACATTAGGAAGACATTCGAATCGAATGAATTTCTTTCCACCGTTTTAACGAAGCGTCCTTCTTCGACGACAGCTCCTTTTACTTTTTAAGTTTTACATTCTTTACTTCAATATTGGAATCGTGGGGATGTTCTCCCAATATCAGGGAAGTGAAGCCCTTCGGATTCTTACAAATTATCCTTTATCTCAAGATTTGTATTACATCAATTTTTTTTTCTTTTTAATTCTTAAATATCCATGTTACATAAAGCTTTTTTTGATCTTTTACAAGTATCAGTATGGTTTTTGTCTTTAGAAATCAATTGGTAACAATTTTTAATATCTAATTTATCTCTGCTGATATACCTACCTGAAGAATAAAGAATCTTGTGTTGTGGTCTTTGAAATACTCAAAACTTATGAAGGGTAATTTTTTTTTTTTTTTTTTTTTTTTTTTTACACATCACCACCACTCACGGGCATTGCCCTATTCAAGGAGGGGGTGCTAGAACAATAAGAAGAGATAAAAACAACCCACAACAACAAAACAAAACAAAAACAATTAAGCTTTCTTTTATCGGCATTCCTCCTTCATTTGTTTAATCTTCCTTTAAGTTATCTTTCATTTCAATTTGTCTCATTTATGTGATGATGATGAAGTTAATTCTTACCTATTCCATATAAGGTCTACTCTCGTCTCCCACTATTTCTCTTTTTCTACTCTGTTTGTCTTTGTCTATTATTGATTTTTAAAACTTTTCAATATTTTTTTTCAAAATTTTGATGGAGTAACAAATTTATAAAAGAAACATGAATTTTTTAGTGATGTTCCACCTTCAGTATTTGTAAACTCGAAAGATTTCACATTTAAAAGATTCAACAAATACACGCATTTAGAGTAACTTCAAAGAGCTCTAGAATCAATTCTCCTCATTCAGCTCCTTCCCTTCACACTAATAAATTAAAGTCATTTTCTTTCAACTTTAATCCATGAAGTTAGCCCAACACACACATATATATATATATATATATATATATATATATATATATATATATATATATATATATATATATATATATATATATATATATATATATATATATATATATATATATATATATATATATATATATTATATATATATATATATATATATATATATATATATATATATATATATATATATATATATATATATATATATATATATATATATTTAGTTTATGATTTTAATAGGTTTAGTAGTGTTCAAAGGGCTCATTAATAAAATCAAAGAAACTTATAGATAATGAATATCACAGACATACTTCTTTGCCAAGCGAGAACTACTTTACTCGAAATATTCTATCACCTTATATATATATATATATATATATATATATATATATATATATATATATATATATATAATATATATATATATATATATTATATATATATATATATATAAGAATGCGTTTTGGGCATGAAGAAGTGCTGGGAAGAGGTTAGGCAATGATGACTTCTTCATTGAATTATCATTGTTTGAGGACGAAAGAGCAAAGCATAACAATTGACATTAAAGAAAAGAGTCAATTTTTGACTTCATTATTCCCTAAAGATTCTTATTTGAAGGCTTTCATCTTCCTATTATGGTTTTCTTCACAGGAGGTAGGAAGGAAGGGAGGGAGGGAGGAAGGAAGGAAGATTCTACAACAATAATATTAACTATAAATGTTCAATATTACTTTTTATATAACATATGGAAAGAGCCACAAAAAACTACCTAATTGTTAGGTCGTCAAAGCTGACCAAAAAAAAAAAGGAATAAATGTAATGAGTGAAAGGACATGGAATGAGAGGTTATTCTTACACAAAAGTTTAACCG
>SEYY01021290.1:15000-25000 GCA_009176605.1 Armadillidium nasatum | reverse complement strand
CATGTAAAATTGATGAGTACTCTTCGGATACTTTTGACATCTGGCCAAATATTTTCATTAATATGTTCCTAACATATACACTATTTCATTATACAATAAAATAATAATAATAATAATAATAATAATAATAATAATAATAATAATAATAATAATAATAATAATAATAATAAAACTTGTACTCAAATTAAAGTAATATGAAAACTCTTGAGAAGTGAAGGGAGGAAGGAGAGTTTTATAAAAGGGATGGAAGAAGAAGAGTCTTGAGAAGGAGACTGAAAAGGAGAATCTTTGGAAGGGGTGGGGGGGGGGAGGAGTTGTCATTCATTTTACTTTTAATTTTAAATTTTTTTCTTAGTATGGAAAACAAAATAAAATTAAAAATAAAATACATTTTAAAATAAGAAATTATATAATATATATATATATATATATATATATATATATATATATATATATATATATATATATATATATATATATATATATATATATATATATATATATATATATATATATATATATATATATATATATATATATATATATATATATATATATAATGATTAAAAAAATTAAAAAAAAAAAAAAAAGTTTTTAGTACAAATTAGAAAAAGAAAAAAAAATTGCTAATTTTATGAGTCATGCATGAAAAGATATGAGTGAATTTCTTTCAAGAGATCTTCTTCTTCTTTCACTCTTTTCAAGTTGCAACGTCTCGCCAATATTATTATTATTTACTTTCAAGGAAATACGAAATTAGTATTAACTAATAATAATAATTCAAATATTATGGAAACACAAAAAGGTGCCAAAATAATATCATAATTAAAAAAAAATATAAAACCACCGCCATTATTACTTTCTCTCACATTAAAGGAAGAACTAAAATAAAATTATGCGGAAGGAACTTTCGAGATTTCTTAGATACATGATGACTATCCTTATTTATCGATTATGTGTATAAATAAACCGTGCGCTTCTCACGGTTCGTTCGTTCGTTCTTGCCATGAAAAGCGGCGTACAGAGAACAAAATAATAATGCTACTAAAGAATTTATTTATTCACTATTATTTGCAAAATGTCTTTTTATATCTAACAAAATCCGAAGGTCGTGCTTTTCAAAAGCTCTTTTGTATTTAAATACAATTTATCTGATAAAGGAAGACATTACTGTGTATCAGTAGAAAAAACTGATATTATATATATATATATATATATATATATATATATATATATATATATATATATATATATATATATATATATATATATATATATATATATATATATATATATATATATATATATATATATATATATATATATATATATAATAATAATAATAGTTATATACGTTTGAATAACGAAAGAGGAAAAGGTGCAAAACCTTCCCTACGAAACTGAAAAGAAGAAACGAAAACATGACAATATCGATCGAAAGAAATGAAGGAAGTGGACAATTAACTTGCTTTTTTTTTTCTTTATTTCTTTTTTTTTTTTTTTTTTTTTTTTTTTACCTTCAAAAGTTTTACGAAAATTTTTTTAAATTTAAGTAGTGAACTTGTTTGCGGTTCATTACTTATGTTTTACGAATTATATGTAATAAGAATCAGATTTAACGGTAGTTAGGTTTTAAATTTTTTTTAATTTTTTTCCGTTATATATTTTAAAAAAAATATTACAAATCATTACCTGACAAAATTTCTTGTGGCCAGAGGCACTTCCGAAGTATACGGATTGACCGAAAATTTCATTCTTATACATTTTTATTTTTATTTATTTATATATTTTGTTTAGAATAAAATTTCTTGCATTTGTACAAAGATTATGCATTTTTCTTAAATCTTTACCAGTCTCCACGTACTGTATAACAAACGAATTCATTTTAGTAATAAAGTATGAAGTACTGTAACTCCTGACAGAGAGAATACTTACCCAAGTCTTGTGTGAGAACTTAGCGGAGATAAATAACAAAGAGAGCAACAGAAATACAATGTCATGGTTGAAAAGAAGAGGGGTGGAGTTTCGAGCTTGTGCTTGTCAGATAACGCTGAGAGAAGAGGTGAGATTGTTGACTGCCAAAAAAGAAATAGTTTTTGATGGGAAAAATGAACATAAGAAAGATCAAAACGAATAGGGACTAAAGAGGGAAAAGAAAGAAGTTGTGTAAGTTTGAATGAAGGTGGGAAAGCGGTGTGAGTTTTCATCCCTTTGAAGGTTCATCTAAATGCTTAAACGCAAAACCACATAATTCTAATCTCAGCCCTTTTTATAATATATATATATATATATATATATATATATATATATATATATATATATATATATATATATATATATATATATATATATATATTTCCACGCTTTAGGGCAGGCAGTTCGTATCTCGGTAAAACGAAGACTCTGACTGCTCCGCCCACTAACCAAGATCGGACATTAAAAATCGCCGCTCGTTGGAGGTCTTCTGTAATTAATTACAGTTTACGGCAAAGTGTATTAATACACTGATCTCAATACCCACACATCACTAAAAAACACAGCCAACACATACAACACACTATCCTCTATCTGCCACCTGTACAGTAAGTCTTCAAAGTATAGAATCTCACTACGTCCACGGATAGCTGAGTGATCTAGATCTGTAAGACTGTGGCAAGGGTTACTATCACCCCAGATAACTGTACACCATATCACCAGCATTAGGTGACCCCACTGGTCGGGAAAACACAAATAACTCTCCTTCTCCCGATTGTCCTCACTACGGTGAGAGGTTAAAAGTGGTGAGAAAGTCTAAGTCTAAAGTATATATATATATATATATATATATATATATATATATATATATATATATATATATATATATATATATATATATATATATATATTATATTATATATAATATATATATAATAATAAAAAAAAAAAAAAAAAAAAAAAAAAAAAAAAAAAAAAAATATATATAAAAAAAAATTTTTAATTTCTTGGAAATCCAAAAAAAAATTAAGTTGTTTGTTCAAGGCAGACAAGTTTTTTTCTGTCGATTTTAAAAGCAACAATTAATGATTATTTCACAAACAGGCGACATTATATATATATATATATATATTATATATATATATATATATATATATATATATATATATATATATATATATATATATATATATATATATATATATATATATATATATATATATATATAAGGGATAATTGTTGTGAATGTATATAATAAAAATGTTGATATTAAAAGTAAATAAACCATTTTAGTAATAAACGCCACGCAAACTTCGTAACTTTTTTTCTTCACGATAAGAAAAGTTATCTGCAAACCTAATGGTCGACGTACAGAATGGAATGTGGAGCCTCCTTTAATTATTAGGGTCAGGTCAAGGTCAGGATATTTATTACAACATCGGAAGAAAGGCTTAAGAAATGAGTTTATGGCATACAAGCAAATCTGCTTTCGCCAAATTTATCTTCCCATTTTATTAATGTGAAAGGAAACGTTTCTCCATTTCTTTTCTCCTACATATATATATATATATATATATATATATATATATATATATATATATATATATATATATATATATATATATATATATATATATATATATATATATATATATATATATATATATATATAGGATTGTATGTGGGTGTAAAGGAGTAATTAGACTAAACCAAAAAATGAGGAACCTTTGAAACTTAAGAAGATGTCGATTTCGTTTTAAAGATGAGCAGCATTTATTATTAATGAAATTAAGACGTTTTCTTAAACTCAGTCCGTAATAAATTGATTATGTGAATGTTCTTCTCTTAGTCCGAAAAATTACGAGGTTTCTACATGCGTTACCAATCCGAACTGACGGAGGAGGTTATTGATTTCGCTAGTGAGAACATTAAAAAAAATTGTTCGGGATAATGACTCAGTCAGTCAGGACAAAAGTTCAAACACTCAAACAAAACCTTCACGAGTTTTTGCACATACTAATTTAAATGTAGTCATATGAAAGTGGGAGAAAAGAAACAGAAAAAAATCAGGATACAAATTACTTTTACCGTTCAAATTTGGTGATTTTTTAAAAATTGTCTTGAAGGGGAGACAAAAAAATTGGCTTACCAAATTTAGACACAATACAGGGTGCCCCAAAAGTTACTCTGCATAGCGAAAGAAGAGGAACATTATTATAACGGTTTATATGATGTTGAGACTCCTAATTAAATACATATATATATATATATATATATATATATATATATATATATATATATATATATATATATATATATATATATATATATATATATATATATATATATATATATTAAGTAGTAAGGATAGGGCTTTTGACGGGTACCAGATTCCGTCCAAAAGTAGCTATGTTTGTCAACCTATCGTGTCTCTGTGCACGTCAAGGAAAAGGGATGAGAGGTTTCCGAACTGCAGAAACCACCAAAAAAAGAAGCTCCATCTTCCAAAACTAACCAGGAATTAACAGAGTAGGTCTCAGTTTGGCGATTAATAAATATCGTAATGGGGACAATCATTCCCCCTCCCCCTTGAACCCTACAATTTTTAGGCTACGTCTTTAAAATATCCTCAGAAAAAAGGCATGAACAACTGTAAAATTTTCGAAACGGGACAAGAAAGAGGTTTAAAAAACATTCAGGTGCTGCGCTACGTCATCATCCTCATCATGGGGGTACTCTCCTCCATAAAGAGGAGCACAACCCTCCAGGGTGTCTCTGACCCCTCCCCAAGAGGTTAGAAAAGAGTATGGACTTACCAAATATCCTCACGAAAAGCGTGAGGTCTGACAGGTTGCCAGATTTAGACTTTTAAACAGAATATGGCATTCGCTAAAAGCGCTCTTTACTACTTATATATATATATATATATATATATATATATATATATATATATATATATATATATATATATATATATATATATATATATATATATATATATATATATATATATATATATATATATATATATATATATTTAATTGCTAATATAATTTGCCTTATAAACAGTGTAGTCCCTTGCCATTTATTGCTATTTTTGTTCCAGACCTAAAATATCATTATAATGAATCTTGCAACATGAATGCCACATATAATGACACGCAAGACAAAGGGGAAAATATATGTTGCAGGGATTTGTTTCGATATATATATATATATATATATATATATATATATATATATATATATATATATATATATATATATATATATATATATATATATATATATATATATATATATATATATATATATATATATATATATATATATAAAATGATGTATGAATGTTGGTGTGAATTTAAAATTTTGAATTTATGATAAGTTTAAAATTTGGATAATAAAAAATGTTGTAAAAAATTTTAATTTTATTTTTTAATAAATAAAGAGAGAGAAACTCTTTTCTTAACTAAAGACGAAGGAACAAATCCTTTTGAAGATTACGAAATCAAATTATATTTAAAAAAGTCTTTCAAAATAACTGTTTGAGAGGCAAAAAAAATTATAATAATTTCTAAAGGTACATTAAATTGATAAACTTATTAATGACTAAAGAAAAACCATTTACTTCTACAGTAAAACAAAAAAAAATATAATAAAAGTTAATTATGTCGACTTTCAAACTTGAGGAAAGAAAACATTTTCTTTTTCTCCTATATATATATATATATATATATATATATATATATATATATATATATATATATATATATATATATATATATATATATATATATATATATATATATATATATATATATATATATATATATATATATATATATATATATATGCCTACCAGCAAAGCACTAATTCTTTTTTTTCCGTTTGTACTACTTTCCATCCTCATTTTATAAATCGATTTCCCCTTTTCGTTTCACAAACACTTGTGTCTCATCTTTCTTTTATATTTAAAAATAATGTTAACATGACTTTCCTCACTAACATTGAACTCTTCATCATTTTGTTCATTGATGGTAAGCAGATGTTTTATGAAATCGTAAATGTTCTGATTTTGGTAATAACATCGTTAATCTAAACTCTAAAGTAAATCATTCTGGCATATAATTTGTACTCCTACCATTTTAAAGAACGATTTAATTAAAAAGTAACTTTCTCTCTCTATATATATATATATATATATATATATATATATATATATATATATATATATATATATATATATATATATATATATATATATATATATATATATATATATATATATATATATATATATATATAGCATTAATCGCTGTCGTCATCGCCAAAATCGGCACATTTCTATAGATCGTCATCGTCAATTTTATGCCGATTAATTTTCATATATTGGCTTATAAATGTCTCTCTGCTCCATCTTCTTCTATTGAGAGGGAGAGGCTGTTTAGTAAGGGGGAGGGGCAAATATACACTCCAAGACAACATCGAATTACTCAGAAACTGAAGAAAAGATTTGTTTCTGTTTCACAATTTAAGAGCTCTAAGTGTCTGTTTTGCTGTCTGTCTATGTTCTCACATATTAAAATTTGTAATGAATGTTCTGAAGATACTACAGGGTTTTCTACTCACTCTCGGCCCCAGATATATGTTTATAGATACCAAAGTACTAGTCATAAGTTAATAAATTTTGCAAATGAACATCTTCAGTGATTTCGTAAATCATTTGAAGAGGAACTCCGTATACTGGCGAAGTTAATTAAGGAGGATGACGCCCATTGCCACACGTCCAACGTCAGCATATATGAAACTGAGTTCTTCTTTGAAGATCGGGTCATTTCTATTGGACTTTAGCCACCAAGGTCACCTGACCTTACCCAGTCGGATTTCTTCCTATGTGGCATGCTGAAAGGGAATGTGTTTGGCAACAAGTCACGTACTCTCATGCAAATGAAAGACAAAAATCGTCGGGTAATTGACGCACTGACTCTCACTTAATTGACGGGAACCTTCCGTAACATGGAAAGTGTGCGAAGGCGTTCCTTGATGTCAATGGAAATCATTTCCAGCACTTGTTGTTATGTCAACAGATTTCTCACACACTGAAGTTTGCTCGTGGCAAATTTTATTAACTATAAGAGCTTATCTGGGGTCGAAAGCGAGTGGGATCCCTCTATTATACTATATATTAAAATTACATGTATTTAAACATTTGAATAAAGAATAAAGTAAAGACAATTTAATTCTTCGTTATTATAAAATTGTTAAATTTATAAAAAAAAAAAAAAATTTAATTTCAAATATACTTTTTCAATTTCATCGTTATCTTCAAATTTACTACAATCGTCATCATTGTCAAAAAATTCTTAATCGACCCACACTAATATATATATATATATATATATATATATATATATATATATATATATATATATATATATATATATATATATATATATATATATATATATATATATATATATATAGTGTGTAAATAATGTAGAGTAATTAGGAAAGTAAAATGTTGTTGGCCCCAACAAGAGAAGAGAAGAGAAGAGAAGATGTAAGTACTCTAATTTAATTAGTTTTTCATCTGCTGTTGTTATGTAAGGAAAAAAAAACACACACACAATTTACACATCATCAAAATACTTACACATGTACAAGTATAACATGAATCTAAACAACTCAAAGTCCTTTTGTAAACAATCCTAAACACATGCAAGATACTTAAAATGTACATAAGAAAAACACACTTTTCAACTCTTATGTAAGTAATGGTATGTACGTATATGAATACCTTTACATGAATGCGTTTCCTTCCAATGAATTAGGATCCCTGCATGTACATCCTTCACTCCCCATTTATTAAGGCGTTAGGAAGGGGAATGTCAACCACAGAAACATCTCCCCTCTTTTTTTCCCTCAATTAACGTCTTTCATATTTTTAAATGTCCCCTTTGAGTCCCCGCTATTCAGTGTGAGGTCCCCTGAGTGAGCCCACATGGGTGTCTTGGGGGAAATAGACATTTAAACCATCTCACCCTCATTTTCAAACTCAGATGTCATTGAGAACAACCATCATAAATACTATCCCTTATAAAGAAACCATCTCCCCATAATATATATATATATATATATATATATATATATATATATATATATATATATATATATATATATATATATATATATATATATATATATATATATATATAATATATATATATATATATATAATTTTGATAACCACTATGCTAAACCGTGGAATCTTTATTTATAATTTTCATAACTGCTAATGATGTTATAATTTCGAGGAATCGAACCCGGGTCCAAAAGATGGAAGTCCGTTGTGTTGACCACTACTCCACCGATGGTTCAAAATGAAATAATCCAGAACTTCTACTGACATATCGCCTAGTGAAAAGTCCCTTCAATATTTCACCGACCACAACTTGGGCGTAGCGTCAACATGGACCAGGTTCTATCCTGAATATAAACCGCAGTGTAAATTTTATAATTTTGATAACCACTATGCTAAACCGTGGAATCTTTATTTATAATTTTCATAACTGCTAATGATGTTATAATGTTGACGCTACGCCCAAGTTGTGGTCGGTGAAATATTGAAGGGACTTTTCACTAGGCGATATGTCAGTAGAAGTTCTGGATTATTTCATTTTGAACCATCGGTGGAGTAGTGGTCAACACAACGGACTTCCATCTTTTGGACCCGGGTTCGATTCCTCGAAATTATAACATCATTAGCAGTTATGAAAATTATAAATAAAGATTCCACGGTTTAGCATAGTGGTTATCAAAATTATAAAATTTACACTGCGGTTTATATTCAGGATAGAACCTGGTCCATGTTGACGCTACGCCCAAGTTGTGGTCGGTGAAATATTGAAGGGACTTTTCACTAGGCGATATGTCAGTAGAAGTTCTGGATTATTTCATTTTTTGAACCATCGGTGGAGTAGTGGTCAACACAACGGACTTCCATCTTTTGGACCCGGGTTCGATTCCTCGAAATTATAACATCATTAGCAGTTATGAAAATTATAAATAAAGATTCCACGGTTTAGCATAGTGGTTATCAAAATTATAAAATTTACACTGCGGTTTATATTCAGGATAGAACCTGGTCCATGTTGACGCTACGCCCAAGTTGTGGTCGGTGAAATATTGAAGGGACTTTTCACTAGGCGATATGTCAGTAGAAGTTCTGGATTATTTCATTTTGAACCATCGGTGGAGTAGTGGTCAACACAACGGACTTCCATCTTTTGGACCCGGGTTCGATTCCTCGAAATTATAACATCATTAGCAGTTATGAAAATTATAAATAAAGATTCCACGGTTTTAGCATAGTGGTTATCAAAATTATAAAATTTACACTGCGGTTTATATTCAGGATAGAACCTGGTCCATGTTGACGCTACGCCCAAGTTGTGGTCGGTGAAATATTGAAGGGACTTTTCACTAGGCGATATGTCAGTAGAAGTTCTGGATTATTTCATTTTGAACCATCGGTGGAGTAGTGGTCAACACAACGGACTTCCATCTTTTGGACCCGGGTTCGATTCCTCGAAATTATAACATCATTAGCAGTTATGAAAAATATATATATATATATATATATATATATATATATATATATATATATATATATATATATATATATATATATATATATATATATATATATATATATATATATATATATATATATATATATATATATATAGCTTATCTTTCTCTTTAGTATACAATAAGATATTCTTATCATCCCGGTGATTTAAAAAATTACTGAATAATAATAATAATAATAATAATAATAATAATAATAATAATAATAATAAAACTTATCAAAGTTTGAAAGCGTCCTTATTTATATTTCTTTCTAGTGATAAGATAAAAAAAAAATCTTATTTTTTATATTAATTTTAATAATCTTATGTTCTATTTTGAAAAATTAAAAATATTAAGATGCGAAACGAAATTTTGAAAGGAACGCGGAATTCCA
>SEYY01021290.1:0-2500 GCA_009176605.1 Armadillidium nasatum | reverse complement strand
ATGGACGAAGTTAAATTTGAAATATATATATATATATATATATATATATATATATATATATATATATATATATATATATATATATATATATATATATATATATATATATAATATATATAATATATATATATATATATGTTTTGTATTTGAGTGGGTGAATATGGTGAAAGAAGGAACAAAAGAACAAAAGTGATAATGTTAAACGAGAGTCGATCGAAGTAAAATGAGTCTCACGCTAAGCCCTAACAGACGTCGGCTCTCGGCCCGCTCCCCTCATTCAACGCCCGTCGTTCGTCGTCTGCGGCCCGCTTCCCTCACTCGACGCCCGTCAATTCGTCGTCTGCGGCCCGTCTCTCACTGTAATGATCGGCGCTGACATCGCATGACAACAACTAATATTAGTTCTACACGTGACAAACTAAAGAAAAACTTCTACACTCTAAACGACTGCAAAATCAATATAATAATAATAATAATAATAATAATAATAATAATAATAATAATAATAATAATAATAATAATAATAATAAAGAACAAAAAAAAGGAATAAGAAGAAAAGGAAAATGAAAAAAAAAAAAAAAAAAAATTTTTTTATTTTTTTTTAAAAATAAAAAGTTTCGGATTTAATGTAACGTCATTTGTGACATTACACAATCAAATCATATTCACGCATAAATATATATATATATATATATATATATATATATATATATATATATATATATATATATATATATATATATATATATATATATAATAATAATAATATATAATAATAATAATAATAATAATAATAATAATAATAATAATAATAATAATAATAATAAGAAATGGACTAGGTGAAGAATTTGCGGAGATATCTCTTGAAGAGCTTTTTGTGTGTAGAATAAGTTGCTGCTGAAGGAAGACCAAAAAAATTAAAATTATATTTAGTTAATCAGTGTTTTAAAGTAATATATTAGCAGCTATTGCTTGTGTTTGTGTCGTATTAAAGAATGAAGAATCACATACGGTATCAAGATAAAAATATTAATGAAAATCATTGAATGCAGTTTCTTGCTTTAGAATTAAAAGGAAAAGAGATCAAATCGCTTCAAAGGAAAAGTGGACAAAATATTTATATTTTATTTTATATTTATTTCTTTGGTATTGTACTTCTGAGTTCGTCTTTTGTTGCTTTATTTAGAATAGTTTGAGTAATTTTAATTTTGATTAAGATGTAATTTAAAATGCTGTGAAAACTAAAGAAAAACCATCAAATTGAAGCTAATGTGTTTTGTCTATAAGTAGCAAATTTTTATATTTTAAATGCAGTTGAAAATATGAAAATATTTCCATTAAAAAAGTGAAATCCTTCCCTAAATACAGCAAGGAACTAATGAAACAGAAAGTGAAGTCTCTTCACTTGCAATAAATTTAATATGTTTATATCATACTATTTTATATACTTGCAAATTTTTTTTTTATAGATGAAGGTCTAGCTGTTATTAAAATACAATATACAACACATTTTTACTACTTAATTAACGGTTGACAGGCAAGAAGAAACACTGAAAAAGAGTTGAGAATTAATGCAGTAGATGAAAACATTTTTGTTTTCTGAATCTTCAAAATACCATTGAAGATCTTTAAGGAAAGTTGTTGCAATTGAGAATATATTAAAACAATAGAAAAGAGTTCATCTACGATCAAGTTAACTTGTACATTTGTAGTGACTTCCTTATATACAGTATTCATTTTGGTTATGGAAATCCCACAGCGAAGTGAGGAGTTAATCTCCGTAAGAAACCTAACGTTTAAATGTGAATAAAGCGAAAATTCTTCAATGAATTAATAGAACTCCAAGTATGTTACTTTAATGTTATGTTACTTTATCAAAACGTATTTCTGAGAGAAATCTGCTCGAAATGGACTGAACGATATCAGTCTTGTTGGATGCCATTTTAATAAAACTAGAATTTTACTGTTAAAAGAACTACCATTCCTTCTTCATTAAATCTCACACAACAAGACAACATTACTCGAAGCTAAGTAATGCATAAAAATTCTAAAGTATTCTTAACTTTCAAATAACGGCATTATTATATGGTGTATTATCAAAAAAAAAAAAAAAAATATGATACAAAAACGAACTGACAGAAGGAAGCTGAAGCGATTTATGACCATACCAAAATTTATCTCAGGTCAAAAAGACAAACTTTGATTAGTCTTTTAAAATCATATTTTTGGACGTTTCAAGCAAACCTTTCAATCGATTATGAAAAATCAATGTCAACGGAAAAAACGAATCGACTATCATTCTACTACTACGCCTACCACCATCACCTATTATTATTAGTAGTAGTAGTAGTAATAACGGTATCATTATCATTATTAAAGAGATATTTAAGAAGTTAAAAGGGAGGATTAGTTACAAAAATCCGTGAATTTATCAAAATTTCAAAAATATCCAGTTACACACACACACACACACACAAACACACACACACACACACACACA
>SEYY01021289.1:20000-41934 GCA_009176605.1 Armadillidium nasatum | reverse complement strand
ATAAATAAATTTTAATTTCATTCTTCCTTCCTTCCTGTGGTTATATTTTCAGGTGTTTAATAATTACAATCTATCTGCTCATTTATTATAATTGCGACACTAGTTACATATATCTATTCTATCTATCTATCTATCTATCTATCTATCTATCTATCTCTCTCTCTCTCTCTCTCTCTCTCTCTCTCTCTCTCTATATATATATATATATATATATATATATATATATATATATATATATATATAATATATATATATATATATATATATATATTATATATATATATATATATATATATATATATATATATATATATATATATGTGTGTGTGTGTGTGTGTGTGCGTTGTGTGTGCGTGTGTGTGTGTGTTTGAATCCCTAATATGGGTTAATCAATGGCCTACACTGAATACAATCAGAATTATGGCAAATTCAATCCCATATTCAAATTAACATTTGACATGATCCAGCACGTCATTTTAAAGTTTGCAAGTTAGAGGCCGTTGGAAAAATATTCGAAAGGGGAATGTTATAGACATTGCGCATAAGAATGCGCATAGCAGTTACGCTTGGGGTCAGAGAAATGAACACAAAAAAGATGAGACTATGCAAATTCTATAAGCACGGAGTCTCCTCAAAGGAGTAGGTATGTGACTTGAAAACTCCAAAGAATAGTGTCTGTTGTAATACCTATTTTACCAGAAGAGTCATGAAGCAGCTTGGTGGTAAAAAAAAATCAGAGTCATAAAAAGCTGAATGATTAATATGACAGAAAAACATACTATAAATTTATTACTTACTATTTATATTTTAATCACCTACAAATAAATTCAAATTGATATCCATGTACAATAGGTGCCCTTATGACAAGTTTAATGCAATACCTTTAAACATTCCTGAGTTAATTCTTGCTATTTAAGCATTTAGCTTTTCGATTACTATGGGACTATTATTATTAACAACTGATTTAAGGTGCTCTATCATTTGAAATAATCTAAATGTGTCAGGTCTTAAGACCTAGATTGCCTCTTTCGAGGCAGGTCCACGCTGTTCAACCTGGTTATATTCAGAATGTTTCAGTAGATATTATCGAATAATTGATGCAAAATGTGAGAGAGCTCTTTCCCGTTAAAACCACACAGGCTTACCTATCACGATGGAGCAATGATATTTCAATCAACGAAATGCAGCAACTTTGCTCACGAGAAAATTACATCTTCTCATCCAATACTGAGGTCCTCTATTTTGATGATTTCAATGTATACAAAACTAAATGGGTTGGGAGTCCTCTCATACTAATCCACTAAAGGAAGGAGTCCGAATTATTCAGAATTCTAGGCGACCTGGAAGCAACTGAATATAGAACCTATACACATTCGAGATTTGTTTCAACAAATTCTTCAAGGCCCTTGACCTATGGTTCACTACTAGTCCTTCGCTCTATAAATATGCCTCCTTTGCTCCTTATTTCTTTTAATTTACATCCTGCTCAAATGGTATCTTCTGCACTTTAATCAGGCTGATTGGGAAGCTTTGCGTCGCTTCTAAGCTAACGATCCAAGGAGAGATTGCTCTGACACTGAATACTCTCCTATTTCTGAAGATAGATGGAGGTTGTAATCGTTAATAGGTTGAGCAGGTCTACCGTGGCTCAAACGGTAGGATGATTGACTCACGTGTTTGAGGGCGCCGGTTCGATCCCACTTGGGGATCCTAGGTATATACTACCTAGAAAACTTCCTCTCCTCGAATAGGGCAATGCCCGTGAGATGTGAACTTGTGCATTTCCCAGAATCAGTTATTTTGTTTTTCGTTGAATGAGGAAATAAGTTGGTATGCCTGAAAGTAATAACTAATGTCATTTTACAAATATAAAACTTGAATGATCGACGTTGCCATGGGATACAAGCCTAACTCATAGATGGATCGATTTTGCCGTGAGATACATAAATCTTCATAATTATATAAATCACACATTAAATACGAGCACAATATACAAAAGAATGAGCATAAAAATTAACTAACGTAAACTGCTTCAGCAAATGAGAGGCTCGCTTTCAGGACTGACTTAGGAATTAACCAATTACGAAATAATATTCAAAATTGCTTCATCAAGAATACTAACCTCAAAAAAAAAACAAAAAAACAAAATGAAACGTAGTTTCTGGGAAATACACAATATCCTAATCGATTTTCTTCATTTGATATCATAGTCATCGCATTAATTTGTGCAATATCAAATAAATCGACTAAACTATCTTTAAATTCGCTCACTTTTTCTATTTGAATTTTACTTCATTTTGATCTTGATTTTTGAAGTAATCTATATTGTCCATATAGCTCTAAATCTTGTCTAGCACACGTTGCTTATCTCGCATAGGTATTTTAGTCTTCTCCCAAATATCAAATATATTTCTGAACAAACAATATTTGATGCATTTTTTATTGTTTTCTTGTTATTAGTCAGATAAAAAAGGCAACATAATACATCTCCAATTGATGGAAGTCTTGTACTACTTACATTTTCAATCATCTGTCCAATCAACAAACTATTCGTTGTCTTTCTTTTCTTCTGTGAGTGAGACGTATGTTTAGGAGAAACAAAGAGTACATGGAACACTACAATCACAACTGAACAGAACAAGTCGCGGTACACAACTGATAAGCTCTGAGTTGTCAAAGGCTACATTTTGTAGAATACTGCGCAGTTTCTATGCGCAGTCGGCACCATTAAACATTATTCTTTTATTTTCAAATTTCAAGGAAGGTATTTTTACTTTACATCTCACACATTGAGAGGATGAAAGCCTAAACTTTCTGATTTTTTTATTTTTGGACCACTCTATATATATATATATATATATATATATATATATATATATATATATATATATATATATATATATATATATATATATATATATATATATATATATATATATATATATATATATATATATATATATATATATACTGCAATTCAATGTCAATGTATCTGTTAATTAAAATTTATTAATTTTTTAGAATACTGTATGCTGTATTTTATCTTACTGTAAATTCCTTTCAAATTTTACGGCTAATTTACAAAATAAATATAATAAAAAAAACATAACAGGCTCAATGATATTCTCAGATAAAGGGGCTATGTTCCCTCCTTATGAAAATTCTCTAATTACACCAATGTACAGCTTACATTCTGAGTGACTTTGTGTGTTAGGGTGCGGTGTGCTTATAGACTTTGTACTTAAAGTTTACGGGTTTGCATCACACATGGAAAAATTGATGGTGTAGTGCGCATAAATGACTAAATTTGCTGTCTTTATTTGTATTTTTTCTTAGATTTTGATATTGTTTTTCAAATTCATTTTCATCGCAATCGATAATTTATAAATGGTTATAATTACTACTTTATTTTTATCTTCATCTTCATTTTCATCTTCATCTCCATCTTTATCTTCATCTTCTCCCTGGAAGGGTTTTTATCTTGTCAGTGGGACTAACGTACTTCGTCATCTTCTTTTAAAAGTTCCTCTCATAGAGTGCTCTAAAAGATCATGTTTTTCGGCTCATTGGTTTCAGTGCCAGTCCTTGAGTTTTACTTAAACTCCCAAGTAGGGTTTTACCCTTTCGGTGGGAGTAGCACGTTCTCCATCTAACCTCTAATCACTTTCTCAAGGAACTCTCCAGAAAATCAGACTTCTCGGAACAATGGTTTCCCATGCTGGTCCTACAGTTGTTTTTAGCAGAGAACAATAATTATGGGTACAGGTTGCTAGTCCTGTCGCCCTTGCTATTTTTTTTTTTCATTTTTATTTATTTTTTTAATAAATGTCACGAAAAAAACTCTTTTAATTATACTTTATTTTTAAGCCTGATATAATAATATTAAATTCCAAATATGAAAGAACAATAAATTTATATGTGTTATTATACTGTACAATACATAGTTCAAAAGCAGGTTCATGAAGTATTATAGTTTAACCACAGCCTAATATAGATTGTGGTTTAACCGAATAACAGTTATGTCACGGGTTCCAAAAGACTGGTATTTCTGGAAAGCACTCGAAGTAGCATCCGCTTAAGCAACACATGTAACCAAAGGGACACTTAATTGAACAGTAAGGAGGAATTACAACTTCGTCTGTGCAACCTTTCGTAGGTATCAAGTCACAATCTGAAAAGAGAATCCATATATATATATATATATATATATATATATATATATATATATATATATATATATATATATATATATATATATATATATATATATATATATATATATATATATATATTATTTAGTGATGAATCGCATGTCATATTTTCTCATTTGCGGATGCGATGTTTGATTTTCGTGAAGTGCGGATGCGGATGCGGATGCGGGTGTTGAATTTTTGAAAGTGCGGATGCGGATGCGGATGCCATCACTATATATATATATATATATATATATATATATATATATATATATATATATATATATATATATATATATATATATATATATATATATATATATATATATATATATATATATATATATATATATATATATATATATATATATATATATATATATATATATATATTATATATATATATATATATATATATATATATATATATAATATATATATATAATATATATATATATATATATATATATATATATATATATATATATATATATATATATATATATATATATATATATATATATATATTATATATAAATATATAGTATTTATCAAACACTGTAACCGTGTAGTACAAACATAAAATGATTAAAACACAAAGAAAACAAAAACATTAAAATAGAGACAAATCTTTCGGAAGAACATTCTCTCTTCCCTCTTTAAAGTCAACAATTTATTTAAAAAATGAAGTAAACGAAATATACAAATACTGTGACGTTATCAGGATACTCCTCTTTAAAAAATAATAATAAAAAAACTAACTAAATATTTCAATAAAATATTTTTAGTAAAATTATTAGGAGCTGGGAACCAGGACTCAGAGGGAAGGAAAAGATGAGCGGTAGAGCCTTTATAACGATAGTCATATTAGCGATCAGAGATAAAATTAGAGGAATTGATAAATAAAAAATAAAAATACAAAGTATTAGACACTCACTTGGGTGTGGTTTGGGAGGTTTCGAAAACACTCCATCAAAATTGATCAAGAAAATGATGGAAACGTAAAAGACACTCCAAAAAAATTTCATTTTGTTTCTGAAAATTTTTTTTAAAAAAATGATCACAAAAAGTTAATAATAATAATAATAATAATAATAATAATAATAATAATAATAATAATAATAATAATAATAATAATAATAATAATAATAATAATAATAATAATAATAATAATAATAATAATAATAATAATAATAATAATATTAACAATATAATAATAATTAATAATAATAATAATAATAATAATAATAATAATAATAATAATAATAATAATAATAATAATAATAATAATAATAATAATAATAATAATAATAATAATAATAATAATAAGATTAACAATAATAATTTAGATTTTAATAATAGTAATATAATAATAATAAGATTAAAAATAATAATTTAGATTTTAATAATAGTAATAATAATAATAATAATAATTAGGGATGGAGTGAAGTATCGGTATCGGTATCGGTATCGGCAAAAAATTTGTATAGGAGTAAAGTATCCGTATCGGTAGTGGTATCGGTAGTAGTATCGGCAAGTATTGGCATATTTTCAGGTATCGGGTATCGGGTATTGGCTTTTAGGTATCGGTATCGGTAAAAATTTTGGTATCGCTCCATCCCTAATAATAATAATAATAATAGTAAAGGGAATATATATTTTAATAATAATAATAATAATAATAATAATAATAATAATAATAATAATAATAATAATAATGATAATAATAATAATAATAATAGTAAAAAGAATATATATTTTAATAATAATAATATAGATTTTAATAATAATACTAAATTGATAATGCAATCGTAAATCTTATTAATATTTTTGAAAATAGATGAAATAGCTACAATGCTAGCAAAAGGACATTTAACCTTACATATTTTATGAAACACTTTTTGTTCGAATCAGACTTTAAAAGAATATTAAAAGCTTCGTTTATTCAACGTATGTCCTGCTTAAATTGAACGTAGAAACTGAGCAATGGTGGAGATGAAAACGAAATATTTTCGTGCATCAAAACAATAAACAATAAAACAGGATATGATGCCATGGTTTAATTGCAATACCAGTGCATCATAATTAGACGAACTTTTCATAATTATATATGCAAATAAATAAATAAATAAATAATATATATATATATATATATATATATATATATATATATATATATATATATATATATATATATATATATATATATATATATATATATATATAATATATATAGTGGGACAGAAGTAACCATACAAAAGTAAAATACAAAGTGGTTTATGAAAAAATAGATTTATTCATATAATATTTTCCAAATGGTTGCCATTGTTTTTAAAAGAGAACAGAATACGTGTTAGTCATTGTTGATGAATATGTATTGGAACATCTGGAAATGTGTTTCTGATTGTGTTTTCAATCCGTTCCTCAAAAGGATTTATGTTTCGTATATTTTCCTGATCCACAAAGACCTTCCATAACTCCCCAAAAAAAATTCATGGTTGGTTTAGATCTTTGAATATTTTGAGTTAGTTATTCATGTGTTTGTATTTCTTAAGTTGATTTTTCATGTGTTTAAATATTATTATTATTATTATTATTATTATTATTATTATTATTATTATTATTATTATTATTATTATTATTATTATTATTATTACGTAATTTGTTACCTGTTATTTTTTAACTTTTATTATTTTTATTCTCATTACTATTATTATTATTATTATTATTATTATTATTATTATTATTATATTATTATTTATTATTATAATTATTATTATTATTATTTTTACTTTTATTATTTTTATTCTCATTATAATTATTATTATTATTATTATTATTATTATTATTATTATTATTGTTATTATTACTATTATTGTTACAATTTCTAAATTTATTACCTATTATTTTTATTTTTATTGCTATTATTTTGTAATAGAATCTTATGATAATAATAATAATTATTGTAAAAAATAATTTTAAGAATCATAATTTTGAAAATTATCTTTTGTTACTTTTTATTATTTTTATTATCTTCATTGATAAGAATATTATTATAATTATTATCATTTTTATTATCACTAATACTCTTTTCTTGTATTTTTATTATTATTATTATTATTATTATTATTATTATTATTATTATTATTATTATTATTATTATTATTATTATTATTATTATTATTATTATTATTATTATTATTATTATTATTATTATTTATTATTATTATTATTATTATTATTATATTATTATTATTATATATTATTATTATTATTATTATTATTATTATTATTATTATTATTATTATTATTATTATTATTATTTTATTCATTATTATTAATTTTTATTATTATTATTATTATTATTATTATTATTATTATTATTATTATTATTATTAGTAGTAGTAGTAGTAGTAGTAGTAGTCATTTGCTATTATTATTATTAATTATTATTATTATTATTATTATTATTATTATTATTATTATTATTATTAATTATTATTATATTATTAATTCACAATTTATTACCTATTATTATAATAGAAAATTAATAAAAAAAATAATAATAATAATGATAATAATAATAATCATAATAATAATAATATATAATAATAATAATAATAATAATAATATAATAATAATATAATAATGATAATAATAATAATAATAATAATAATAATAATAATAATAATAATAATAATAATAATAAAAAAATAATTTTAAAAATTATAATTATTAAAATTATCATATTGTTACTTTTATATTATTTTTATTATTTCACTAATAAGAATTATTATTATTATTATTATTATTATTATTATTATTATTATTATTATTATTATTATTATTATTATTATTATTATTATTATTTTTAATGTTATTGTTGATGTTTCTGTTGCTGGTTTTTTAATTTTTGCTGATCTATTTTATTTTTTAATTTTTTAGATGTTTGTTATAAATTAAATTATCGATTCAATTATTAATATTAATATTAAGAGTTGGTTTTTGTTGTTATTCAACAAATTCTATACTGAAATTATAATTCAAATAAAATTACATGTGTTTGATTCATAATTGAATCATATTTTCTTTTTTTGAAATATTTTAAGTTTATTTATTCCGTGTAAAATAACGTTCAAGTAATTTACTCTGTCATTTACTTGTGTATTTAAGATTTATTAAATATTTGTTAGCAAAATACAAGAATGGTTTTACTATTTCTAAAAAAAGAAAAAAAAATTATATTTTCTTCAGAAAATTCCTTCAACTTTCTTGGAAAACTGGATTTGCTTTGAAACATATTTCTTGAAAAAAAAGACATTTGATAACTGTTTAATATTATAAGCGACTTATTGTTACTGCTTGGTAAATATTTTCTGAAAAATAATTCACCAGAAAAAATGATTTTTGTGTTAATATTTGTCCTGCTAAAGCTAAGCATTTGAACATTATTTTAATTGAATAATCCTTTGTTGAGACTCAATTTACTCACTTTAGTTAAGAATCTATTGAAGGAAGAGCAAGTCGTTTGATAAACTTTTTCCTTATTTCAAAATACTTCCTAATTAATATCTATAATAGATTTTATAAACACAGGAAATTTCAATAACGACTCTCTAGATCTCTGCCACTTCCTTCATTAAGTCATTCATATATTTGTGCAAAACTTTAAAAATCAAACTTTGTGGATTGCAGTGAGTTTATTAATCCTACTTCTGAAACTCCTCAATAGTTTCTAGTACAATAGTTTCTAGTACAATAGTTTCTAGTCATACCCTTGCCACTAAATGATGTCATCTTTATGTTTTCTCCTTAGAATTTCAATCACCAAGTAAAAAGTTTAAGTAATTAAATCATAGTCGAATGTTCAAAACTTCCTACAGTCAACAATTGTTCTAATAATATTAATATCAAAAGAAATTATTTAATTGCTATCCTCCTTTTATTAATTGTTCTCAGAAGTAATTTAATTATTATTACTTTTTTGGCGAAATAATTAAATGAAAAAAAACATTTGCAATTATATTTTTAAATATATTTTTCAGAAGCAAAATGAAGCTTTTATTTTGGATTTTCTTTGTTTTTGTCCTGAATAATAATGAAGTATCAATGGTCCCTTTAAAAAGAGACTTTGGTAAGCATTTAAATATTTTCCTTTTAATTCTTTATAATAACGGTAATGTTAGTTTATTTAAAACTTACAATTAATTTTAGATGATCCTGATAACCATTTCAATATTTAATTTTCTTCTTTTTTTTTTTTTTTTTTTATATATTTTTTTTATATAATATTATTTATATATATAAATATATTAATATATATTATATATATATATATATATATATATATATATATATATATATATATATATATATATATATATATATATATATATATATATATATATATATATATATATATATATATATATATATATATATATATATATATATATATATATATATATATATATATATATATATATATATATATATATATATATATATATATATATATATATATATATATATATATATATATATATATATATATATATATATATATATATATATATATATATATATATATATATATATATATATATATATATATATATATATATATATATATATATATATATATATATATATATATATATATATATATATATATATATATATATATATATGTATATATTGTAATTTTTTTAGATTGTGACAGGATAACTCTGAGACCTTGCATCCCGGGTTATAAACCTTATCTTAACTTTTCCTGCTTACATAAGAGATGTCCCAAATTTTCGGTATGTTGTTATGACGGATGCGACCACAGGTGCTACTCTGGTGAAATGATACCCCATCCTACTGTAGATCCAACATAAATTTAATATTATTTATAGATCTTATTAAGTGTCAAGTGTTTTAAAGTTATTGAAAGTCTATTGTATTGTAACAGTTATGTATAGTATTACTAATTTAAAATTTTAACAGGATTGAAAATAAAGTATAATTAAAAGAATTTTTTTTTTTTTTTTTTTTGTGACAAAATTTCTTCCATCAAAAATTTGTTAAGTATTTTGGACAGACAAACTTGTCAACAGTAAAACTTTGTTCAAATATTCTCTTAACCATTTAAAATTAATTATAATTTGTTGAAAAAATGAATTAAAAAGAAACAGTTTGAATGTTCAAAAAAAAATATACAAGAATGAATTTAAAAATTTGAATTACTAATTTGATTTATTGTTAATAAATAAATAATACATTAATATTTGGAGGCAACACACCCTTCTGTTTAGGATTGCCTAGACCAGACCGATGGCAAATCTTTAGTAGTTGCTGAGTCACTTTTAGTACATCTAAATATTTTAGAAACATGAATGGGTCACACATACAATTACTAATATATTTTTAATGAGAAACTTGTTGATGCTTTTAGCAGTCAATGCTTTAATTCGAGGTTCATATTTTTGTTGTCTTCATCTTAACGCAAGCAGCACTCTTATCCATACCAAGGCGATTCCTGGTGGTTCATTTTATATTGTTCAGGGATGGATGGGTTATAATTTACACATGCACAAAAATTATCACAAATTTAATTAGCATGATTACAATTAACACTAAACATTAACAATTGATAAACTGCAAAGAGAAAAACAATCAGATAACATACATAGGTGTATAAACTATTTCAGAAATGCTTCGTTATAATTTAATTTTAAATGTTTATAACAGTTTACAAAAAAACGTTGGAAAAACCACTGCGAAACTAGCCGAGGAACGGACGAAAGAGCTGGAAACATCGTAAAACGTTTGGTATTGTAGCATAATTTCTGAGAAATATCTCATTTTTTAAAATATTTATTTCCTTAGTTTCTTCTTCGTTTCGTGTGTCACTGAAAGGTTGGTGGTGGGTCAGTTCGTGACCCACCTATCACTAGTTTGCCATCACTGGCCTAGACACATAGTTTTCTCCACTGCATCAGGAGGCTATGAACTTGCACCACACCACCAATCATTTTTTCCACATAACCGCAACTCACCATCAATTTTACCATGCCGACCATACAATGAATACACCTCAAACAACAATTCCCCACAAAGAGACACTGAAATTTTGCGTCGCACCATATCGAACGAATATGAGCACGCCATGCTCATACCTGTGATTTCGCCAACGTTACTATTTTATAGCTTTCTATTATAACATCGCTAATTCTAGCAAGCTTCCAGGATTCTATAATAATATTTCTCACAAAATACTCCCTCGACTTCCGAAAATTTTATGTTTTGTAAATGTTTCTTCTTCAGTTTTTCCTACAATCGCTATAATTTGAAATGCGTCTAGGAACTATCAAGGTTATCCCAGTTTTCGAACCTTATTTTATCTTGTTTTGAGGAATGTGGGGCAAGAGGCTTCATTTAGCTAGTTAGAAGCAGTAATCTACCTGTCGAAATTCAAGGCGGACGTGTATTAACGTATTATTTATTAGAACGTTATTTAATAATTTTCCAAGTAACCGTTGCTCTTACAACTTACCACAATGCAATAGATAATTCCCTATATATATATATATATATATATATATATATATATATATATATATATATATATATATATATATATATATATATATATATATATATATATATATATATATATATATATATATATATATTATTATTATATTTTTTTTTTTTTTTTTTATTATTATTAATATTTTTTTTTTTTTTTTTTTTTTTTTTAATTTTTATTTATTTAAATAAATCAATTTAAAAATTTATTATATTTAAATTTGTATCAGAATATTTTAAGAAATTAAAATAAAAAAAAAAATCTGAAACATCTTTATAACAAAGTACGCTAGCTTCGATACTCCAAAAAAAAAATATACCATTTTTAATATAACAAACTTAATGAAAAATATAATTCAGAGATTCTGACAATCTCCTTTTTGGCAACAATACTATTTTTACCTGATTTAAGAACGAAAATAAGAAAGGTTTACGGACTTCGCGAAACTGAGGTAAGCACTAAAAGAAAGGGAATTTTAAAAGTTTGCTGCAACTTTATATTAAGGTAAACTTTCATGATACCTAACTAACTTCAAAAGCCCAAAAAATGGCGGAATTGAAACTCAAAGGTTGGTGATAATAAAATGGATGAGGTTGTGGAGAATGCAAAGAATGTGATATGTATGTTTTCCTGGGCAATTAAATTTACATAAAACGAACGCCTTCGAGTTTAAATCAGATAAAAAAACTGTTAAATTAAAACAGTGTTAAAAGCTTTTAATGCTAACAATAGGTGTTACATAACCGCAAAACTGACATAGAAGAATAGTAACAATGTAATACCTTTATTTAACAGCAATATAATATATTCAACATATACTGATATGTGTTGGTTAGAAGCCGTGCAGAACAAACTCCAAGTAATTCAATAAGAATACTACCTTAGGAAAAGGATGTATCCAACTGTCGATTAATCGCATTCTTACCATCAATCATTTTCACCCTCAAAAGATCCACTTAGGTCAGAAATTTCACGGTAATTATCAATATCGTTTTTGGGATCGGACATTATAAATAGTTTATACTTCATAAACTAAAGAAAAAGCCATTCATGTTCTAGGATAATGCTATTTTCTTCTTAAAGAGAAGAAATCAACGAACACAGTGCACGATATTAGTTCGATATCTAAAGACATAAACCAAATACATGTACAACACAAGAAAAATGAGTGAATTTTCAAATTTTAAGGCCTTTGTGGGCCACCTTAATGATGATCATTTGAAATAATATTTTATATATGTTAGTTTTATCCATAATGAAAAAAGATTTTGGGTTGGGAGCAAAAAATTTAAAAAGTTAAAAATTAAGGGCAACTATATATATATATATATATATATATATATATATATATATATATATATATATATATATATATATATATATATATATATATATATATATATATATATATATATATATATATATATATATATATATATATATATATATTATATATATATAATAATAATAAATAATATTAATATATAATATATAAATAATATATATAATATATATATATATATATATATATAATATATATATATATATATATATATATATATATATATATATATATATATATATATATATATATATATATATATATATATATATATATATATATATATATATATATAATATTAAACCACTAAAATAACATTGCTTATTTATATGTAAAAACGTTAAAGCCACTTAAAACAAAATATGAACAACGTTTCAGACCCGAAACACAGAGCCCTCAATCATATAATATATATATATATATATATATATATATATATATATATATATATATATATATATATATATATATATATATATATATATATATATATATATATATATATATATATATAAAATTCGTTATTAATTAACAATATAGAAAATTATATAATTGGAAATGTATTATTTATTAAATAAGCTGAATAAATAAAATAATAATAATTTATTGCGATTTGAGAATTATATTAAGAAAAATAATAATATTTTAAATTTTGAAGAATAATTTAAAATAAAATCAATTTATGATGTTATTATAATTTAGAAAGATGATAAAATTTATCGATTCTAATTAAACCACTCTAATTGGCATCATAATTAAAAGATCTTATCATGATCAATGGCATGGATGGTGTACGGTTTCTGAGGATATCTCAAAAGAAAGCACCTCTTCTGTTTGACTGTCTCTAGTTTTATGTTGTTTTTATTCAGAAAATTTTCTTTTTATTCAACACATTTTCTTTTTCAATTCTCAAAAATTCTAAAAACGGTAAAATAGACTTTATTGTCGGTTCTTATTATTATAATTCTTCTCTTTTTAAGCTTTTTCTATAAATTTCCTAAACAATTGATAATTAATTTCAAATGGTTATATTTACATTTGGCCAAGGGTTTACCTCTCAAATATTTTTTTTTTCATAAGTACTTAAAATACTTTTTAAAGAACAAATTTTATCATAAAGTTTTAAAAAAAAGAGAAAGAAAATATTAGTTCAATTATAATTTATTTTCCATCCTTTGTATAAATGTCAAAAACTCATAATACGATACAAAAGAATAAAATGCCATGTTTTTATGTTATTTTAACAACAGATTAACAGTGCTTCCAAAACTATTCAAACACAAACTTTAATGGTGCTAATAGCTATTATAAATAAAATTATTGTCTAAGCTTCTAAAACGTTCATCAATAGGTTTCTGAAGTTCGTAAGGGTAACACTTGTAAGAGCACCCGTCATAGCAACATTTTGAACCAGAGGGACATCTCGGTCTCCTGAATAAACACGAAGGAGGAGGTTTATAATTCGGAGGGCAACTCCTACGAGGTATATGATCACAAGCTGCAAAATAATATCGGATATATATATATATATATATATATATATATATATATATATATATATATATATATATATATATATATATATATATATATATATATATATATATATATATATATATATATATATATATATATATATATATATATATATATATATATATATATATATATATATATATATATATATTATATATATTATATATATAATATATATAATATTTATATAATATATAATTATCTAATAGTTACTTTTTAATAAAAAAGATGAAAAAGAAAATTTTGTATATTTAGAGAAAGAAGAAATAAAATAAACATAAAAGAATAAAATAAAATTGAACTTAAATTTAAGTAAATTAATCTAATGAAAATAATATATAAAAATTAAAGACTAAAATTCTTACAAAAGTATTCAGGAGGAGGAACTGAAGATACTTCATTGAAATTCATCAAAAAAACAAAGGAAACGAAAAGACTCCAAAATAATATTTTCATTTTCGTTCTGAAAAAAAAGAACTAAATTGTTTTTACGAGACTTAAAATTATCGTAAATGAAATAATGAATCTGTTGAAAGTTAAATGAAGGAAAAATATTCTGACGGAGAATATGAGCTGAAAGCGAGAATAAATAACTAATTCAAAATATTCAGAGAAATGAATAACTAACTTAAGATATTCAATCACATGAATAACGAACTTAAAACATTCAAACACATGAATAACGAACTTAAAACATTCAAACACATAAATAACTAACTTAAAACATTCAAACACATGAATAACTAACTTAAAACATTCAAACACATGAATAACGAACTTAAAACATTCAAACACATGAATAACGAACTTAAAACATTCAAACACAAATAACTAACTTAAAACATTCAAACACAAATAACTAACTTAAAACATTCAGACACAAATAACGAACTTAAAACATTCAAACACATGAATAACGAACTTAAAACATTCAGACACAAATAACTAACTTAAAACATTCAAACACAAATAACTAACAAAGTATTCAAACACATGAATAACGAACTTAAAACATTCACACACAAATAACTAACTTAAAACATTCAAACACATGAATGGCTAACTTAAAATATTCAAAAACATGAATAACCAACTTAAAATATTCAAACACATGAATAACTAACAAAGTATTCAAACACATGAATAACTAACATTAAATATTTAAACACATGATTTTTTAGTTTTATTTTATTTCAATTTAAAAAAAAATAATAATATGCAGTTAGTAAAAATAATGACGAAAAAGTATTAATATTAGTATTAATAATAATATCAATATTTTGAATAGGATAAAGCACAAAATCCAAAACAAAACAACAACAGCAAAAAAATAACATATGCAACAATAGTTATAAAAATTATAATACAGCAATAGAAAAAATTAATAATTATAATAAAATAATAAAATAATAATGCTTATAATAGAATAAGAATAATAATAATAAAACGTGAAATAAAAATATTAATAATAATAAAAATAATAATGATAATAATAAATAATAATGATTATAATAATAATAAAAATAATAATAATTATAATAATGATAAGTATAAAAATAAAACAAATAATCAGATTATAATAATACCTAGTCAAAATATATTAATAATAATAGGAACTATAATAATAGAATAAAAATGCTTACAGCAAAACAATAATAATAAATAGTGATAATATAATAATAACAATAATAATAATAAATAATAATAATGAAATAATATTTATATAATGAAATAATAACAAAAATAATTATAATATGAATAATACTATATATAATAAAATATAATAAAATATTAATAGTAAACAACTGAAATAATAATAATAATAATAATAATAATAATAATAATAATAATAATAATAATAATAATAATAATAATAATAATAATAATAATAATAATAATAATAATAATAATAATAATAATAATAATAATAATAATAATAATAATAATAATAATAATAATAATAATAATAATAATAATAATAATAATGGTTTCCAAATAGTCATCAATTTATTTTAATAACCATTGAAATACAAGTATGATGCATATACCATCATAAACAACAATAATAATAATAATAATAATAATAATAATAATAATAATAATAATAATACCAATAATAATACATAAAGTAGGAAAAAAGAAAATGATAATAATAATGATTTTAACAAAACTAATACTAACAAGAAATGTCAAATCAATGATAAGAATTTTGAGAAATATTGATAATCTTTAATCTTAAATCTTTATTTATTTTACAATAACAAAATTCCAATAAACAGTTCATTGTACACTTAATATGCATTGATACACAACTAAAAGGGGCTTCCAGGGGGGGGGGCGAATTTGTGGTCTGAGCCCAAAAATTATACAATTATACTGCTACTACTGCTACTACTACTACTACTACTACTACTACTACTACTAATAATAATAATAATAATAATAATAATAATAATAATAATAATAATAATAATAAATAATAATAATAATAAATAATAATAATAATAATAATAATAATAATAATAATAATAATAATAATAATAATAATAATAATAATAATAATAATAATAATAATAATAATAATAATAATAATAATAATATTTAAAGTTAAAAAAATAATATCTCTAAAATTTTTCATAATATAACAAGTTTTAAACCAGATAATTTTAGTTTTGAAATTTAAAACCATGTTTTGAATCAAGTTTTTACAACAATCACAAAAAATAAGAAAATTTTGTTCAACTTACCTTTGTGATTTGCAAATCAAAAATAAATAAAATTTAATATCATTCTTCCTCGCACCTGATGTTAAATTTTCAGGTGTTTGATAATTACAGTATAGCTAATCATATATGTTTTTATTATAACTGCAATATATATATATATATATATATATATATATATATATATATATATATATATATATATATATATATATATATATATATATATATATATATATATATATATATATATATATATATATATATATATATATATATATATATATATATATATATATATATATATATATATATATATATATATATATATATATATATATATATATATATATATATATATATATATATATATATATATATATATATATATATATATATATATATATATATATATATATATATGAAAGTGACCAACACAAAATACATCAGAGCTGTGACGAAATGATTTCTATATTCAAATTAAGAGCCGACATGATTCGACATGACCTGTTTGAAAGTGTGATATTTAGATGAAGTAGAAAAAATAAAAGAAAGGATTGTGTTATAGTCTTTACGTGCAAGATTGAGCATAGCAGTTAAGTCAGAGAGTCAGAGAGGGAGACTGAAAGATAGTGAGGCTGTGTTTGTGTGTTAGAATATCCCACTTACTCTCCTCAATGGAGGAGGCATGCTACTATAAAATTCAGAAAATATGTAATATATATATATATATATATATATATATATATATATATATATATATATATATATATATATATATATATATATATATATATATATGTAACCTCTGGTGTGCAAAGGCCAGAGGCCTACTAATTTCCACAAGAGTTGTGGAAACATCGGATATCTGATCGTTAAAGGCCGACATGTCCAGTTCAATGGTGTGTAAGTCAAAGGAAGTTGGGAAAGCAGATAAAGGGAGAGGGTTTCAGACTTTACCAGTTGAGTTCATGCAAGATTGAGCATAGCTGTTAAGTCTGAACTCTGAGAGATGAAAAGAGAAATTATGAGACTGTGTAAAATGGCTTGTAGAAGAGGCCATTCTCAATGATGGAGGAATGCGACAGGACAGTTCAGAAGATCAGTGTCCATTGTAATAGCGATAGTATAGAGAGTGATCCAACAATTCGACAGGTAGAAAGAGACTGGAGAGAATTAGTGAGAGCGGAAGAGTTGAGAAGACGATAAATCCCTGACTCCACATTTTCAACGAAAAATGTATGAGAGGATAAACCCCAAATGTGTGAGGCGTACTCCATACAGGGAAAAACAATATCCCAATAAAGAAAAAGCAAATGGAGTTGCGAGAAGAAATTTCGAAGTGACCACAGAATACCTATCCTCTTGGAAGCTTGTTTAGAAAGACAAGTAATGTGATCTTTCCAAGAAAGATCACGAGAAAAAGAAAAAACAAGAACATTAAGGACATACATAGATTTTAGTTTTTTGTTTTCGAAGATGTCATAGTTGTATGTAATGTTGTGTCAAATGGAGAGATAGAGGAACTGAGTTTTTGAGTCACTGAAAAAGACCACGTTTTCTCTGTTCCCATTTTGAAACCCGAGATAGATAAGAAGTTAGTTGTTCCAAGGCCACTCTCCCTGCGTCGATTACCTGCTGTTGGGAGAAGCGTCTCTCAAATTAAAAAGAGTAATGAAGGGTGGAGTTATTAACACAGGCGTGGGTTAGAGGAAAAGTAATATGGAGAAAGTCACTAAAAAAAAAGTTGGGGATAGGAAAGAACCTTGAGGAACACTTCTATTAATAGATTTAAAGGATGAACCGTCGCCTTCTACAAAAGTTGCTATAGAACGACCGGAAAGGAAATCAGTGAGAAGGTCACAGAGAGAAGGATAGATACCAAAGACAGAATTTTTGAAATGAAAACTTTGAGCTAGACTCTATCGAAAGATTCCTATATGTCCAGCGAGACAGCAAATGATTCCCCGATATGCCGAAGAAGAGAGAAACAAAAGTCAGAAGGAAGTGAAAGAAGGTCACCAGTAGAGCGGTTTTTACAAAAGACATAATGGCGATCTAAGATAAGACTAGAAGAACAGGGATGTTTCCAAAACTTCTTGTTAGGATAGATTCGAAAATTTTAGAAAGATCGTTGGTTAAAGAAATGGGATGGTAGTTGGAGGGTCGAGAAGTTTACGAAGGAAGGGTATAAGCTCAAAAGCACAAGTTTTGAGAACCACAGGAGAGATATCATCAGGACCATACGCCTTCTTAGTGTTAATTAAGCTGAGAGAGATCAAAAATGAAGTTATTAAGAAAAAAATAAAATTTGAAGGAGTAAAAACTGCTTTGGAATCGTCTAAAGTTGAATCAGATGCAAAAATATGAGCGAAGAGTTCAGCTTTAGTTAGAGGGTTAAACTAGAGTTGTGTTGTCAGAATATACTTTAGGAAGGAAAGAGGAAGAAGCAAACTTAGAGTTGATATTTCTTACAAAATGTCAGAGGAAGAACCAGAAAGATTATTGCATTTCTACGGAGAAAAGAGTTTTTATTTGATATATATTGCACGATTCCGGGATGAAATATAAGTTGCGTGAGTTTCTAAAGTTTAAAGACGACCGTAATCCCTAAAAGCAGCATCCCTGCTACGAATAGCACGAGAACAAGCAGAGTTAATTAAACCGATTTTTGTTAGATATAGTAGAAGAGAAATAATGAAGAATGTACGCCTGTATGCCAGAGAGAATCACTTCGGTTATGAGTTCCATAATAAACAATATACGTTCTTTGAAGAAGTAGGGAGAGGTCCTTTAAAATCGAGACTTATTCTGTCAAACACCTTCAAAGCAAATACGAAAGATTTTTGTTCTTTCTGTAGAGCTGAGGCTCATCTACATATGTTGCAGATCTGACAGATATGTTTACCTAATGTCCTTGATAGAAGAAAAGAAGGTTACTGCTTCGAGCAAAGTGAAACATTCTCATAATGGAAAAATGATATAAAACCTTGTGAAATTTATCAAGTGATGTGATTTGTAAATTTGTTTCCTTACAAAAACTTTCGAAATGCGACTTCAGTAGCCTTGAGGTTTCCTGATCTATACAGTACGTCAAAAGAATAAGGCATCAACGCTGTTCCTCATCGTAAGAATTTTTCTTTTTTAATTTTCCCCTATGATGGAAGTCAAAAATAAAAGAGACTGAGCGTTTATCCTTTATTAAGGCAAAATGTTAACCAATTAAGTAATGAGGCCATTTTTTAATGGATTCAACTAATACAAATGACTTCTTTTCAACTGATGTAGTGCGTAGTGTGCGGTGCGTTCAAATTTGTTAGATGTGGTGTGGATTAAAATGTCTCACAGTGGTGTGCTTCGGTGAGCACTGCAAAAGAGATGGTTTTGTGCTGTGAGGTGCGGTGCGGTAGGGTGCGGTAGGGTGCGGTTTCTTAGTAAAAAATGATTAGCGATGTGGTTCAGTGCTAGTGCATGACCTCCTGGTGTGGTGAGGTGCGATACGGAAAATTGATGTGCTAGGCAATCCTAAAGAGGGGTATATGTTGCAAATCATGGGTATACTGGCAAAATTGGCCAAGTTATGAAGCCAAGTTTATGGGAAATCAGGATTTAATATTTCCTTTATATTGTAAAAATTTTTCTTTCTTGGTTATTTTTATTAAATCCTGTTTTTTCGTAATACTTATAGAACTTGAAATTGTGATTTCAAACAAACTTGATTTTTTTTTGACTTGGTCAATTTTTCCAGTTAGCAGAAGAATTATTTGAAATTTTATACCTATTAACAATAAATTGCATTCAACAGTTCATTAATTCTTGTTCTTTTATCTTTAAACATTGATACTGCTCACTACATTTATTTTAACTGTGATCGATAAATAATTAATTTTAAATGGCTATGAATACATCTGGCAAGGTTTTACTACTCAAATATTTGGGTGTCAAAAGTACTTACAAACTTTCTATAGGAAAATTTAAAAAAAAAAAACACCTTTTTTCCAAAATCATTTTATTTGTTATTTTTATTTTTTCTGTAAAATGTTAAAAAAATTTTTTTTACAGAACATAAAAGTAAAATGTCAGATTTTTTTATTTTTATTTTAACAACACAATTCTGTTTCAAGCACAGGTTTTAAGATCTTATTAATTTAAAAGAAGAACAGCACAGACAATGATAACAATTATGTCTCTAGCTCTTCAGGCTGATTGATGGGAATATCAAAGGAAGAATAGCACTTGGGGTAACATCCATCATAGCAACATTTCCATCCAGGTGGACACCTTTTATATAAGCAGGAACTATAAGGTTTATCCTGCAGGCAAGCCCTCAGAAGTACTTGGCTGCAATCTGAAAAAATATCCTTATTTTTGTTTATATATATATATATATATATATATATTATTATATATATATATATATATATATATATATATATATATATATATATATATATATATATATATATATATATATATATATATATATATATATATATATATATATATATATATATATAATATATATATATATATATATATATATATATATATATATATATATATA
>SEYY01021289.1:10000-15000 GCA_009176605.1 Armadillidium nasatum | reverse complement strand
ACCTTCCACAGAACTATTATATCTTCTTCGAAAACTCACAACTCAAACGTTCATCTCTCCTTAATATTCTTGATGTTTTTTTCTCGTTATCTTTCTTGGAAAGATCACATTAGTTCTCTTTCTAAACAGGCTTCTAAGATATTAGTTGTTTTGAGTCTCCTTCAGCTGTTCGCAGGTAATGTTTGAGAACAAAAATGATCTAATAAAATATTTAAATTTTGGATTAAAAAAGAATTAGAAGCAAGTATTGTAGATTAAAGGTTCAGTATTGTAAATATTTTTATAATCTTAAATGGCAATATCTTGTAAAAATTTTATTATTATTATTATTATTATTATTATTATTATTATTATTATTATTATTATTATTATTATTATTATTATTATTATTATTATTATTATTATTATTATTATTATTATTATTATTATTATTATTATTATTATTATTATTATTATTATTATTATTATTATTATTATTATTATTATTATTATTATTATTATTATTATTATTATTATTATTATTATTATTATTATTATTATTATTATTATTATTATTATTATTATTATTATTATTATTATTATTATTATTATTATTATTATTATTATTATTATTATTATTATTATTATTACAATTATTATTATGATTATTATTATTATTACTATTACTTTTATTATTTTTATTACTATAATAAATTTTATTTTTTTAAAAGTTATTTCATAAAATATAACTTTTAAATGAAATATATTTCTATCAATTTAAGGTGCATAAGTATCTTAACAGGAAATAATAATTCTGTTTTTTTTTTTTTTTTCTTTTTCTTTTTTCAAAAAATTCAAATTTTTAAATGTTCATTTCATTACCATTGTTTCAGTAATTTTATTTCTGTTCATGTCGCTTCACAGAAAGAGAAATGAATCTTTTTTTTTTTTTTTTTTTTGGATTTTCTTTGTTTTCTTTCGTTGATGCGTGAAATTATTATTATTATTATTATTATTATTATTATTATTATTATTATTATTATTATTATTATTATTATTATTATTATTATTATTATTATTATTATTATTATTATTATTATTATTATTATTATTATTATTATTATTATTATTATTATTATTATTATTATTATTATTATTATTTATTTATTTATTTATTTAATTATTTATTTATTGTCATTATTATTATTCGATTCTTGTCTGTCATAATCACCTGGGTAATTTTTTTGTTTTTTCGTTCCAGAATACGAAAAAAAATTTTTTTTTAATGTAAATTATATAATTATTAATCGATATTTCGATTAATAATTTATTTTTAAATATTCAGTTTAAAATTTTTTTTCAATTTTATTATTATTACTAGGGTTTACTCGAGTACATGCAAGGCAGAGGAACATTTTTAATAATAATTTATTATTATATAATAGATTTCCTTTTCCCTATAACTTTTAAATTCTGATACAATTTAGCATAATAATTAGTCTTTTTATAGGACAGATTCGAAAGGACAAATGGAACCAGGTTTGCAAAATAGACAATTATTATTATTTTAACATTACTTTATGCATTTTATATTTTGTAAAAAATATTAATTGAGAATTTTAATTTTTTTACATAAAATTTACGAAAAGGTCGTCTGGTAGAATCTATCCATTTTATTTAAAATTCTAGTTTTTAAATTATTTTACTTTAAATAAAATGAAAAAAAATATTATCAAGAATTTAAAGAAAATTTTAACTTTTTTTCTTGAATAAGTTTGATATGAAGTGAATTTTAATAATAAAGTAATAAATCACGTATTTTGCATTAGGAGGTTGTTTTCAGACTAACAGCGAAAATTAAGTTCACTTACACAGACACTCAAATGAAAATGATTTTCGAAACAGCTTAAGAGAAAATTATGTTCCGAAACAATTGCAATATAACACTCAACTACAAAACCAGTCTCTCTCGCATTAAGTTCTTACACAACTATAATTTTGCATTAGACTATTGTTTTGCGGTGAATTGTTGGAGCGACGATCATATGGATAGTTTTATGTTTATGCTCTTAGGAATACTTGGCTAGTGTACGTTCACCTTAGGTGAATTCTGCAGGCAGATTGTTTTTTATACTAGATCCTACCATTTCTTTTCCTAATTCCTCAAACAGTTATTCAACAAAAATATTGCTGAAATTCTAGTGTGGTCTTGATAGTCCTCAGAAACATTTCAGATTATTGAATAAATTATAGATGAAAATACTGAAAACTTATTTTAAAACAAAAAATACTCGAAAAAGGAGAAAAAGTATTTGGTGCAGAATGATAAATATATGATTCCTGAGACTTATTAGAATTAGGGACATTGTAATAGAAGTAGCATAGCGGAGACACCTACTCGATGTCTGGAACATTCATAAAGAATGGGTGTAGTTTGTTTCATAATTTCAGTGTTTTCTTGTGGTGCGGTGTTGTGCGAGGTTAGCAATGAAAATGTGATGACGTGGTGAGATGAGAAAACATGATTGGTGGTGGGATGTTGTACGGAAAATTGTGGTTAGTTGGCCAATTCTAAATATACGTGTTTTGCATGCAAATGTAAATTAAAGTGCTTTATATTTTTTAATTGACAATAAACACATATGTCACTTTTTTTATGATACTTTTATTCTTTAACTTTGATATTTTTTTCAAAATTAATTAAAATTAATTATGAGTGGTTAAAATTACGTTTGACCAAGGGTCTACTAATAAAAAGTACTTTAATACTTTTAATGATAATGAGTTTTTTTTCATAAAAAAAAAAAAAATGAAAAAAAAAATGAAAAAAAAAAATTTTTAGAATATTTTATTATCAGTCCAATATAATGTCAAAAATCGTAAAACGATACATAAAAATAAAATGGCAGATTTTTCAATGTTGTTATGAAACAGAAAAGTGCTTCAATAACTTAAAACACAAATAGGCTCTAAAATGTTAATAGTTTATGAATAGTATTTATCACGGTGGTTGTTAATCCTCTTCGTCATCCTTTCTAATAGGATTGCACGTGCAAGAGCATCCGTCAAAGCAACAATATGTACCACGGGGACATGTCTTAAATACACATGAAGGAGGCGGTTTATAATGCATCGGGCAACCTCCCATAATAACGTGACAATCTGCTAATAATCAAAGATATATATATATATATATATATATATATATATATATATATATATATATATATATATATATATATATATATATATATATATATATATATATATATATATATATATAAATATATATAAATAAAATAAAAAAAAAAAATTAAAAAAAAAAAAAAAAAAAAAAAAAGATTTTTTTTGAAAAGAGTAAAATAAAATATGAAAAGTTTAGTTTAAAAAATTAATTAAAATTTTAAGAATATTAATCTTAAAGAATAATATTTGAAATGACAAAGAATTGAATTCTTACCAGGATATCTGATGGGAGAAACAGAAGATACTTCATTAAAATTCATCGTAAAGACGAAGAGGAAAACGCCCAGTCCAAGTCCACAAAATAAGAATTTCATTTTGCTTCTGAAAAAAAATAAAGTTTAAAAAAAAAAAAAAAAAAAAAAAAAAAAAAAAAAAAAAAAAAAAAAAAGTTAAACCTCTTTAAAAAAATAAAATAATTAAAAAAATTACAACTGATAATTAAAAAAAAACTAAATTGTAACAATAAAATAATTCACTAATTCACTTAATATTGCTGAAATGGAACAAATATTCAACTTTGCCGTTTACCGTGGCTCAAACGGTTGAGTGATTGATTCACGTGCTTGAGGGCCCCTTTTCAATCCCACTTGGGGATCCTAGGTATATACTACCTAGAAAAGTTCCTCTCCTAGAATAGGGCAATGCCCGTGAGATGTGAACTTAAAAAAAAAAAAAAGCTTTGATACAATAAATGAAAGGTTTTCTTAGGAACTGAAATTCTAACGAAGAAATAAAAAGATTATAAAGGAAAAGTCATTTAATGTTAATGATTTGGTAAAAAGAAGAAAAAGAACTTTTAATTATCAAATTCTTTTGTAGAAAAGCTTGAGAACTTGTATGAAATCCTCTTAAGAGTTATGCGAAAACCAATGATACTAAACACTAGTGAAGAATGTAAGTCAGATTACTAAGCATCCATCAATCCACAAATCAGTTTTAACGATTCCAGTAAGTTTATTTATTTATTGTTTTAAAACGGGTTTAAAAGTTTTTCTGTTCGGGAGATTACTATTTAAATTTATTTATTGTTTTTGTGTGAATTATTGTTTGTGATTATCATTCTGAATGGCAAGTTCGGGGTCATGGGGGTGGAGGTGGGCGCAGGTGTGGGTTTTCTACTTACTTTGCTAACATTAACACTCCAGTAACATGTCTCGAAAATCTTGAATCCTCTAATTTCGATGTTTTATATCCTAAAACCTTCTTCCCACATTGCAAAAACTATCCTAACGAATCGTTTGGACAAGTGGCAAAAAGGTCACAGTAAAATTTTCAATACAAAAAAAAAAAAAGATATGTTAAGCGTAATATGTTCACTAATTTATTTTATAATAAGGAGATTACTGAAAAAAAATTGTTGTGACATTTTTGACACTTGTTCCAACTTTCGTTAGGACAATTCTTGCATTGTACTACTGTAATTATCTTGTGTATATGTTACTGTTTCAATAATGGAACAGATTTTCTGGTTCTTTTTAAATATCTAACTACCTCTCACGACACTGTTACATCTTCCCATCCAAATGCTGAGGTCCTCTATTTAGGGGATTTAAATGTACGTCACACTCAATGGTTGGGCTTCTCTCATACTGATACAAGTGGTGAGGAGGCTAAATCATTCAGTATTCTTAACGAATTGGAACAATTGAGTAAGAAACCTACACACATTCCAGATCGTCCTAACCAAATCTTAATTAAATATACTTGACTTGTGCTTAAGTCTATGTATTTAAGAGTGTCAAATCTGTGGATGTGGGTTACCTTTCGCCCGATAG
>SEYY01021289.1:2500-5000 GCA_009176605.1 Armadillidium nasatum | reverse complement strand
AATATACAATAAATATTTTTCTATTCCAAACTTTTAAATATGTCATTTCAAATTAAAATTCAAAGTTATAAAACTTTAATTTTTCCATTCTGGTCATTTAAATTTATAAATTTTATACATTTATGTTATTTATTTTAATATTACTCATTTCTGTTTCATTTCCCCAACAGAAAGAAAAATGAACTTCATTTATATTAATTTGTTTCTCTGTTTTCTCTCAATGATGTCTGCAGATTCTGCAACGATTTCACCAAAACTTCAAGATTGTAAGTAATATTTTAGAATTATTATATATATATATATATATATATATATATATATATATATATATATATATATATATATATATATATATATATATATATATATATATATATATATATATATATATATATATATATATATATATATATATATATATATATATATATATATATATATATATATATATATATATATATATATATATATATATATATATATATATATATATATATATATATATATATAATATATATATATATATATATATATATATATATATATATATATATATATATATATATATATATATATATATATATATATATATATATATATATATATATATATATATATATATATATATATATATATATATATATATATATATATATATGTTAGGGATGGAGTGAAGTATCGGTATCGGTATCGGCAACGAGCTCTCAGGTATTGGTATCGGTATCGGGTAAAAATGACCGATACCATACCGATACCTGATACCAGATTTTTTTTCGTCCCTTTGGTATTATATATATATATATATATATATATATATATATATATATATATATATATATATATATATATATATATATATATATATATATATATATATATATATATATATATATATATAAATTGCACCATATCCCTCATGATGCAGGGTGGTGTCAATTGCAGAAAGTTTTAATAATCCTGTAATCATACGTGGGAAGAAAACTTGGTTGAAAAGGGTTCCCAGCCTCTAGACTGCGACGAAATAATCATCCTTTATTGACTAGAAGTTACTTCTAACTTAATTCCTTTTTTTTCTATTAATATATAATTTTCCATTTTACTGCCGAAAGTACGTTGTGTAGAAAGATTTGTTGCTTCACAAAAAAATAATTTTATTGAATTTCTGTTAATTTACTTTCAAAAAAAAAAAAAAAAAAAAAAAAAATACTGAAAATTTATAACGGCGAAAAATAAATTGTTTTTTTTATTAAAGTTTGGTCAATATCATTCTTCTTATCAACAAACTCTACAACCTCAGGAAGATCTCAAAGCCTCATATGCAACAGCCTACCCTTATACTCTCTCTTCTCTTTTTTCTTTTTCTCTCTTCTGCTTTTCTCATCTCTTTCTTCTGACTTCCTTATGATGTTTCTGACTTTCTTCTTCCCATCTGCTTACAACCACATCCCCTCTCGACGGGAGTCGAATCATATATATATATATATATATATATATATATATATATATATATATATATATATATATATATATATATATATATATATATATATATATATATATATATATATATATATATATATACTCTATAAACACCCTAACTTCAACCTATATAAGAGCCAAAAAATTATTACATTAAAACGATAAAATCATAAAAAGATAAGAATAACAAATAACTAAAACTTATTATGTTAAAATTCATTTATGGTGTTTGTTATTTTTAGCCATTTATTTCGTAATATTATATATATATATATATATATATATATATATATATATATATATATATATATATATATATATATATATATATATATATATATATATATATATCCTCTGGTGGGCAAAAGCCGGAGGCCTACCAATATTCATTAGAGTTGAGGAACAGTCGGAAATCTGATCGCTATATATATATATATATATATATATATATATATATATATATATATATATATATATATATATATATATATATATATATATATATATATATATATATATATATATATATATATATATATATATATATATATATATATATATATATATATATATATATATATATATATATATATATATATATATATATATATATATATATATATATATATATATATATATATATATATATATATATATATATTATATATATATATATATATATATATATATATATATATATATATATATATATATATATATATGCTAGATTATGGGAATTAGTTTATTTGGTAAAGTTTTGGAAAGTAAGAAAAGTTAAACTTCAGTTCATATCGCTAAGTTTTGCAAGGGTTGTAAGAGGAATCGAGCGCTCTATAGGGAGAGGCTTACTGCTGAGCAGCGATGTGAGAACTCTTTAAGAGGAGCGGATAGTGCAGAAATGTCTAGGATTTTTTTCATTGCTTAAATCAAATATGTAAATAGATTTCGTAATGCTGAGACAGAATATGAACATCATAAGATCCTACGAGCAGCATTTGGCCTCTCCAAAAATTTTTTAAAA
>SEYY01021288.1:12500-28647 GCA_009176605.1 Armadillidium nasatum | reverse complement strand
CGGGTGTAAGGTTAATGTTGGGTGTGTTTTTAATTAAATATGATTCGATGAGTTTTCGAGTGTGTGTGTTTTGGATGTGTTTTATTAGTTCTGCTTTTTTAAGGTTTGGATTATGGTTGAAAGTATGTCTATGGTTGGTAAGAGATGAGTTTTTATTATCATATCGTAAATCTAGTGAGTGCTGGTAAATGGTAAATGACTTCAAAAGAAGAATTTACCAACACTCACTAGATTTACGATATGATAATAAAAACTCATCTCTTACCAACCATAGACATACTTTCAACCATAATCCAAACCTTAAAAAAGCAGAACTAATAAAACACATCCAAAACACACACACTCGAAATTCATCGAATCATATTTAATTAAAAACACACCCAACATTAACCTTACACCCGGAGAGCATATTATAGATGATAGTATGAACACTTTTTTCAACCATTCGTCGTCCTTGCGAGAAGTCTTAAGAAAAATCCCATAGTTGCCAGAATTTCAAAAAATTACCCATGACAATACAAATGCACTTGAAGATGTCGACAGTCCATTCTTGTTCAGTTCTGAAGAAGTGACTCAGTTAAGAGCACGAAAGCTCAACTATTAAGTAATTGTGTTTTAATAATAATCTATTAATAAATAACTGCTCAATGTTAAATTAATAAAACTTCAATTGTCGGATACATTTTAAGCTCAACAAGGGATTAAGAAAGAATAAAAACAAAGATTACGGTTACCTTTAGTAATCTATATATATATATATATATATATATATATATATATATATATAATATATATATATATATATATATATATTATATTTTAAAAAGAGGGGTATTATTATTATTATAACTGAAATGAATAAATCGTGATTTAATTTTGATTAATCACTCAGGGCCTGCCTTCCAGCTCTGGAACTTCCTTCGACATTGCTAATTTTATCCTCATTGATAATTAGTTACAGTTTTCTACTCAAAACTCCCACACCACACACACGTTATATATATATATATATATATATATATATATATATAATATAATATTATATATATATATATATATATATATATATATATATATATATATATATATATATTAATATATATATATATATATATATATATATATATATATATATATATATATATATATATATATATATATAATATATATATATATATATATATATATAATATATATATATATATATATATATATATATATATATATATATATTATATATATATATATATATATATATATTATATATATATATATATATAGTGTAGTTACCAAAATATAAAATAACGTTTTCTTTAATAAAAAAATATTTTAAAACGTTAACTAGTGAAATTGTGAATATTATTTTAATAAGAAAAAGACTGGTAAAACTAGTGATAATTAAAAATAAAGTTTCTTTTTGTAATAAAAAATAATTATAATAAATATTAAAAATATAAACTATTATTGTAAAAAATAAAACATATCAAATATAATGTAAATTTTAAATTATTACCATATCAATTTCTTAATTGACTTTTGGCGGTCTTTTGTTATCTATTCTCCCGCCAAAATATTCCACCGCTAAATTTGAATTAAGATAAAACTATTATGTGAAACTATTATAAAATGTATTTATTTTTGTTATATAATATTGTATTTAAAAATAAAAATGTTTATGTCATAATTTCAATAATAATGTATTTATATATATAAAATGTAAATTTATTATAAAATAATATTTTGTAATTTAAATGTATATTATTTTATATACTATTTCAATATGAATTTGTGAAACTTTAAAAATAGTAACGTTGTTAACGATTTTTGTTAAAAATAATAAATAAAGTGGAATAACAACTATTTTTTCCTTAACACCTTCTCACTATTGAGATAATTTTCAGAAGGTATACTAGTAACCTTTCCCTTTATTCCGAGGAGCCAAAGAAGAATCCGCCTCTACAGCCAAGCTGCCCAAGAAGAAGACGTCCCAAGCAAAAGCCCTAGAAGAAGCAGTCCCAAACAGAAGCCCTAGAAGAAGCAGTCCCAAGCAGAAGTCCAAAGAAGCTGCCCTTAGAAGAAGAAGTTCCAACGCCTCTGCTACCAAAAAGGAAACCCAGTTTGGCAGCTTTTGCCCTCGACTGTGGTTCACCTTTTGAAGTGGCCTTCCACCTGAGGCTGCAGACGGGCCTGAAGAGAAGTGGTGGCTACCACACGCCTACCAGTCGGCATTCCACAAAGGGAATTAGGAAACACCCAGCCTTCCTGACGATCCCCTTTGCTACAACAAAGTGTAGTGACCTCCTGGACCATACCTTGGTCACCAGAGAGATAGTTAGGTCACTATATATATATATATATATATATATATATATATATATATATATATATATATATATATATATATATATATATATATAATATATATAATTAAGAAATGGAAATTTAAGATAATATACTGATTTACAGTGATAAATCTAGTAGTTTTCTTTTCTTAAAATTGTTTTCAGACATGAAAAGAATATTTATTTTTTTCGTTTATTAATTGTGTGTGTGTTTCATTTTATATTATATTTTTTTATTGTTTTTAATAGATTAGCCCAATATTAATGTTAATTTAGTTTTGTACCAAATTATTCTTATGTAAAAAATGCTGTATGAATTGGATGCTAGGTTCTATGTATATCTTGAAGAGGAGGAGGAGAGAATACCACATTACGTATGCAATTGTTAAGTAAAAGTGTATAATGGGATATGTACGTCACGCACATATCCCATTTTAAAATAGTCCTGATTTTAAAATCTTTCAGTAGCAGTGATGTAGATGATAAGATTTGTATAGACGGTGAAAACGGGTTCCTCGTGTATAAAAACTTAAAATATTTTAATATTGTTAGGCCTAAAATTATAGTTTATTTTAGATAACATTCGATAGGCCTATTGTAAAATAAAATTGTGTACCTTTCTGAAAAAGTTTTAACAAGTTTTATTATTAAAAATAATAATAATAATAATAATAATAATAATAATAATAATAATAATAATAATAATAATAATAATAATTAGGGAAAGTAGGCATGTCATCCGATTTTACGAAATCACAGGACTAGGTTAATCTTAATTAAGATGATAAAAGTAGAGAAAGCGAAAGTTCAACCAAAGGTGTATTGGGTTGGATCCTTTACCTGTTATCTGAAGGATACATGAAAATTCTGTGAGGTAGGAATCGTGTTGTAGTTGGGGATTTAGAAATTACGTTGTACAACAAAGTTAGGTTAGGATTGGTATTGTATGTTTGATTTAAAGGATGCATTATTTAAAAAATTATTATTATTATTTATTACATGTTTTAACTTCTTGAGAAGAATTATATAAAAGAAATATCATATTACTAGTATGTATAGTGAGATAGGTTTCTTCTGCTTTATTTTTTTTTGGGGCGTAATCTCTATTGTACGTTTAGTTTGTATTATTTTCTTTTTAAAATATAAAATTAGTAGTGTTCACGAATTCTTTCATTATGATACGGTTATGAATATTAAACTGTATTATTCATCAGTCTTAGGGACATAAAAAAAAAAGAATTTGGTTTTAGAAATACGTATACTAATTTTAGCCAAACAATTTTATTTTTTTTATTTTAATAAAAAAAAAAAAAAAAAAAAAAAAAAAAAAAAAAAAATATATATATATATATATATATATATATATAATATATATATATATATATATAATATATATATATATATATATATATATATATATATATCAAAATTAAAATAATTAAATAATTAATTAAATAATTATAAAAAATAATTAAAAGACCGTCTTGAATACATCCTTTGCATTCGTCCATATATTTGGTTTTATTATTTAAAATTTGAACAAATAATTTTGTAAGCGGATTTAACACTTTCTCTTTAAAAGTAATGCCAGTAAGGCTTTGATTTTTACTCAGATTCTCTCACACTCTCTTAAGTGAACCGTTGGAAGAGCTAGTAGAATTATTATTATTATTATTATTATTATTATTATTATTATTGGCTTTTACTGAAATATATGTTCTCCCTTCATCTTTTTGTATCTGCTTGAGTAAGTTGAGTTATAAAATTTATGCCACATCAACAGATTTAAGATTAGCGGTTATTGTATTTGAAAATCCGGTCTCTGCATCCGCGGATTAATTTTGGCCAATCATATTGTACGAGTATTAATTAATATGGAGGATGATGTTCCCATATATATATATATATATATATATATATATATATATATATATATATATATATATATATATATATATATATATATATATATATATAATATAAAACGGATGGAGCGATACCAAAATTTTAAGCGATAAAGATAATTTTCTACAACCATCGATACAGAGTACCGATACTATACGTTTAGAATTTACCTATACCTGTACCGATACCAATTGGTTTAACTGAGCTCGTGAATGTTGAAACAAGATCGAAAATATTCAGTGACCATAAAATTTAGGTTTTATGCTGTCCTTAATATCTAGTTATTTTTAAGTCATTTCTAAACAAAACTATTAATGGGTGATACAGGGTTGGTTCCCGGTCTATTTTCCTCATTAATTTCTGCAACATTCGCGGTCTTCAATCTAATTTCTACTTTATTGAACATCACCTCTCTTCTAGACTTCACATTTTTTTTTATTCTTGACCGAAAGTCAAGTGCTTGAGCGTTCTGATAGCAAGCCATTTTCTGTTTCCCTCTTACTGTCTCTATCCTCAATTTTCAGCCCAAGGAGATTGTTGTGCAAATGTGAGCAACGATTTTGTTTTCTCTCGTGTCTCTAATTTTGAGTCATTTAAAATTTTCACCTTGTGGCGTCTCCTAATTCTACTGACTATTATAAATTCTTTGGCTATGTAAACTCAAAAATAGAAATCATCATATTAGATGATTTTAGTGTTCACCTCCGCCAATGACTTTCTTCCAATTCTCCATCCAGAGCTTTTCTAGGTAGTATATACCTAGGATCCCCAAGTGGGATCGATCTGGCTCCCTCAAGCAGCTCCCTACTCGTATACACCCCTGATCGCCTTGGAGATGAACCCAACATTGTAGACCTTTTTAAAACTTCTAATCCTTTTCGTAATATAAACGAAAATAATGCACTTTATATCCAAATATGTTATTTATAATCAACAGACAAGTAAGCAAGCAGGAACATCGAAAAAAATGTATTTTTATTTAAATCAATTTGCGCTTTTCAATGAGAATCAAAAAACAATCCTCCGAATCTCTTACAGTTCTTACAAACACCAGGGTTGGCATTGATTAAATCAAATTGATTTAATCAGTTGATTAAATCAATTGATTTTTTTATGAAAAAATCATGATTTTTTTGATTTTTTTGATTTTTTTTAAAATAATAAAACTTTTTATTTTTATTTTTATTTTGAAATATTTTTGATACATAATGATATAACAGATATATTAGTTCCTTCTTACTGTGTTAAAAACTTAAAAGTAGTTTATATATTAGAAATATAACTTCCTTAATATTTGGTTCAAGATTTCATATAGGGTAATACAAGAATCTGATCTTCATTAATATAATTTATCCAATTTAGAACTATTAGAGTTTAGAATTCCTAATATATATTCAATCAAATCTTCAACAAAATTTTATTGAGCTTTAATCTAATGCAATTTGAGGTTATAGACAAAAGAGAAAACAGAAAAGACAATTCCTTTTAATTTTCAACCATTTAAATTTTTATACAACATTATAAGAAAACAATATTCCTTATATAAATTATAAAAAAAAAAAAAAAAAAAAAACTTTTGAAAAAAAATAAATTAAAAAAAAAAATAAAAAATATATATATATATATATATATATATATATATATATATATATATATATATATATATATATATATATATATATATATATATATATATATATATATATATATATATATATATATATGAGGACAATTATTTTTTAACTTCGTAGAATTATTTGCTTATTGTTGTTTTTATATTGTCACACTTTTAATTGCCTCTCGTATTTTAAAAACATTTTAAAGTAGTTATGCAAAATTATTTTTTCACTTATGTTTACAATGTGTAAGTGATGATTTGGAAACTGTTTTGTTCGCGCGTGTGTGTGTGTATGTATGTATGGGTGTGTCCACTCACGTTGGAGTGAAAACTTGTGATTTCTTGAAAAGTTTTTGACAGACTGATAATGCCTGTTTGTTGAGCCCACTGAACTGATTCTGGGGAAAAAAAGATTTTGACAAACTTTGATGCAAAATGAGACTTGTGTTTGAGTTGAGACAAATGCTGTGTGGGGTTGAGTGTTGGTTCTAATCAAATAAGTAAAAGAACTCGACTTAAATATTTTAAAATATACCTGGACAGAAATTTTTTTTTTTTTTTTTTTTTTTTTTTTTTTTTTTTTTTTTTTTTTTTTTTTTTTTTTTTTTTTTTTTTTTATATATATATATATTATTTTTTTTAAATTAATGTCAAGTATTTCTTGTAATTATTTTCTTGTAATTTTCTTATAATTTGTCACCAATTAGGTATTAATGTTTAAAACAATACAAATTTTCATCGATATATATATATATATATATATATATATATATATATATATATATATATATATATATATATATATATATATATATATATATATATATATATATATATATATATATATATATTACATTTCTTATGATTTTCGAAAATTGGGTACAGTTACTAGCGAAAATTGAATTACTTTAATTTATGTAGCGTAATTTTAATTTATTTAATCTTGACCTAATGTTACACTATTAATTTAGGACTGTGCAACATGTCGTAACTTTATGAGGAGAGAGAGAGAGGGAGGGGGGGAGACTTAAAACCTCAAAATGTATTACTTTTGAGGGGAGTCTTTTGAAGGTTTCTTTGGTTATAAAATGTATTGTTTTATTATTGTAGGAAATGCATCATAACAGATTCATTGTGGCCAAAATCTTATTCCCTTTGATTAAATTTTTTTTTTGTTTTTTTTGTTTATATATATATATATATATATATATATATATATATATATATATATATATATATATATATATATATATATATATATATATATATATATATATATATATATATATATATATATGCTCATTTGCATTTTCTGTACTGCTCAGAAATTTAATGCATATTTGCAAAAATACGGAATTGTAATCGTTAAATCACGAAAAATAAAAAAAAATTTTTATTTCCGATATATTTTATGTTAAAGTTGTTCAAAATAATGCAATTTAAAGCGAGAAAAATATCAGTAAAATTTGAAAAGTTTCTTCGCAAAGTAAATGATGTGAATCTCAAAATGGCGGCATCAGTTGATTAGATAATTAAAACTTGCATGTTGAGAGTTTGAAATGAGTGGAAAAGAAAGGAAAACCGTAAAATAATAATTGAGAAATTAACCTGAAAAAAAAAAGTTATGACGTCTCCTAATTTGTTATTAACAACATGTAAAATTAAGTGTTACTGTCTAACCAAACCAAACCTACTAACCTATCTTAACCCAGTTTATCCTAACCCAATCTAACTCTGTATATATTAATTTATCTTCAATTAAATTTACATTTTCGTAATCAGCTACTCAATTAACATGTGTTATGCAAATATTTATTAAATTCCTGAACAATCACGAAATTACAACTAATAATATCTCTCTCTCTCTCTCATATATATATATATATATATATATATATATATATATATATATATATATATATATATATATATATATATATATATATATATATATATATATATATATATATATATATATATATATATATATATATATATATCGGCCAATAATACCACAATTCTATTACTTTGTGGACTCTTGTGTTTGTTTGTTTATCTATCACCATTTGACGTTGCTTAACTTAAAAATTGGCGTCCTTCCAAAGTTGAGAGTAAATTTTTACTTCCCTCATGCAGTTGTTTTACTTGAACAGTTGTTTTGAAGAAATTTAAATCGGAACAAAAGAGATTGCATATTTCTTGCACACACTGCTGCTTATACAGTACGTTCTCAGTTATAAATATATATTTTTTTTGAATTCTACTACATATAGACTAACTGCTTCAGTTATATGTCTCACAAAGAAACCGAACTTGAGGAAACTCTATATTGAGGAATATGCAAATGAATTCAATTTTGAATCTTTTGTCAGTTGTCGAAGATGAATCACTAAAAAAAAAAATTTTTTTTCGACAATTATGATGATAAAACGAACATTGAAACTCCAAAATTTAAGTTTGTTGGGCATTTGAATAGATCACAAAATTTCGTGAATTAAATTTCTTAATTGAAGTATGTCAGCGATTATTGAGTAGAAATAGAAGAGTAGTAAGAGGGGTATGTCTTTTTGTTTTTTTGTAAGCTTATTTTGATGAAAAAAGTAGGTCTTCGAAATTTAGGAATTTATTTATTTATTTATTTATTTTTTTTTTACAAGTAATTTCCATTACACAGTTTACTAATTATAGCTTGTGAAAATAGAAATATAATCAGTTTTTCGTAGAATACTAATTTTTTAATATCGTCTAGACTTTGTTTGCCAATAAATATATAGATTCTCTAACTTCTCTCCCACCCCCTTCCCCTCCCAAGACGAAAATGCGACCTTCAGACCTTCCGCCACTATCCACGCTGACTCTTTTTGGTTTGTTGGTTTGAGAAACGGCAGGTCCAATTTTACCTGCCAGTATATTCGTCAGACATTTAAATATCATGGAATCCCGTAGGCAGAAGGAAAGAATGAAAAGTTGATTAATTTCACTACAGTCAGAAAGCATTTTTCATATATTCTTAAATAACAATGGTACATCATAAAGCTTGTCACTTATACCATCATAAAGCATGTCACTTATACCAATGAAAACTATTCATCAGTTTTATAAATAATTTCTAAGAAGGATTGAAGGTTTATTAGATAGATGCTTAAATACTTCGTATTAAAAAAAAAAAAAAAAAAAAAAAAAAAAAAAAAAGAGGCTTAGTCGTTCAACTACCCATTTACTCATTAATATTATGTATATATATAGTATATATATATATATATATATATATATATATATATATATATATATATATATATATATATATATATATATATATATATATATATATATATATATATATATATATATATATATATATATATATATATATATATATATATATATATATATATATATATATATATATATATATATATATATATATATATATATATATATATATATATAAAAATCCGCACGGATATGCAATACCCAATCACAATGTATGTACTGTGCCTATTAAATGAAAATATACCAGTCTTCAATTTCCAACAATTTATCATATAGAAATAGTAATTAAGTACGATGTATTTTTTTGAGATGTACCGATACCAATAAAGAGGCCGATACCGATACCTTAATTATTATTAGAATTACACAGTAATAAGATAGAAAAATTGTGTACTGCTAGGCAACTGAGGATTGCATTCTCTGTACAACCAATACTTAGTCATGTATTTCATATTTGGTTGTGCCCAAGTATATTTTATAAATTAAAATATTATCTTTTAGGAATAATAAATGCAAATATAATATTAAAAACTTTTTTATGTTTGTGTTTATTCAAAAAATATTAAATTTCCATTTTCCAGTAAGTATTAACAAAGTTTAGCTACTCGCGTTTATGTTTTAACATGATTACAATTTACAAGAAGATTCTTTAACTAGCTACAATATAAAGAATAAAAATAATGAAAGGAGAGACCTCAATTAATCAGCAGAAAAGACAAAATATAAAGTACGCTATTATTCAAACATGACATAATATACTCCTTTAAGATAAAGACATCACTTAGTAGTCGAATTCAAAGTATTAGAGTATCGGCCAAGTATTAGCCATATTAACTAATACCGATACCCCAAACAATGGCCGATACCGATACTATCGGTACATCTCTAGTATTTTTAGGACTTTTTCCCAAAAGAACATTCACTTACATTTCAGGGTTGGTGATTTTTTTGATTTTTTTAAAAAAATCAAAAAAAAAATTTTTTTTTTTTTTTTTGATTTTTTTGATTTTTTTGATTTATTTGATTTTTTTGATTTTTTTGATTTTTTAAAAAATAATACAACTGTTTTTTTTAATTTTTTTTATTTTGTCATATTTTTTGATACATAATGATACAACAGATATATTAGTTCCTTCTTACTGTGTTAAAAAACTTTAAAGTAGTTTATATATTAGAAATATAACTTCCTTAATATTTGGTTCAAGATTTCATATAGGGTAATACAAGAATCTGATCTTCATTAATATAATTTATCCAATATAGAACTGTTAGAGTTTAGAATTCCTAATATATATTCAATCAAATCTTCAACAAAATTTTATTGAGCTTTAATCTAATGCAATTTGAGGTTATAGACAAAAGAGAAAACAGAAAAGACAATTCCTTTTAATTTTCAACCATTTAAATTTTTATACAACATTATAAGAAAACAATATTCCTCTATATAAATTATAAAAGAAAGAAAATTTAAGCACTTTTGATGCATAATCATTAATCCATAAATTAAATACATAACTGCAATATATATATATATAATATATAATATATATATATATATATATATATATATATATATATATATATATATATATATATATATATATATATATATATATATATATATATTGCAAGTTATGTATTTAATTTATGGATTAATGATTATGCATCAAAAGTGCTTAAATTTTCTTTCTTTTATAATTTATATAGAGGAATATTGTTTTCTTATAATGTTGTATAAAAATTTAAATGGTTGAAAATTAAAAGGAATTGTCTTTTCTGTTTTCTCTTTTGTCTATAACCTCAAATTGCATTAGATTAAAGCTCAATAAAATTTTGTTGAAGATTTGATTGAATATATATTAGGAATTCTAAACTCTAACAGTTCTATATTGGATAAATTATATTAATGAAGATCAGATTCTTGTATTACCCTATATGAAATCTTGAACCAAATATTAAGGAAGTTATATTTCTAATATATAAACTACTTTAAAGTTTTTTAACACAGTAAGAAGGAACTAATATATCTGTTATATCATTATGTATCAAAAAATATGACAAAATAAAACAAATAAAAAAAAAAAAAAAAAGTTTTTTTATTTTTTAAAAAAATCAAAAAAATCAAAAAATCAAAAAAATCATGATTTTTTCATAAAAAAATCAATTGATTTAATCAACTGATTAAATCAATTTGATTTAATCAATGCCAACCCTGTTACATTTTAATGCAAGTTTTATTATATTATATTATTATCATCATCATCATTATCATCATTATTATATTATTATTATCGTCATTATTATTATTATTATTATTATTATTATTATTATTGTTTGGTATTGTCTTTACTTTTATTATTAATAATTCTATTAATACTTTTAAATTATTGCCGTAATTGAAGTTATCTTTGGAATCAGTACTATAAGCCTTATTACTGTTGCTATTACAATTTTTATTATTATCATCGTTATCATCATTATTATAGTTGTTGATATTATTAGTACTTCCTTATCATAATTATGATTATTATTATTATATTACGATCATTATTGTATTTGAGACTATCACCTTCCTCTTATCATTATTATTTTTATTGTTATTATTATTATTATTATTTCTGTTATTAGAATTAGTATTGTTATTACTATTTTCACTTATTAATTTTACAAAATATTTGTATTTTAATTACCATTATCTTTATCACTCATTTTATTATATGCACCATTTTAGTATTTACTTTTTAGTAATAAAATTAAAAAACTTGAAAACTTATTTAACTACTAAACCTTGGGGCTCCATGGAAACTAATGTGTATCCCCTTAGAAGTCTCTTTTCAGAGAACTGTACAGATCACTTCATTACTATTGTTATTGTTATTATTATAGTATAGTTAGTAGTATAAGACTTGATAAATATTGTAAATTATAATGTACGTTCAATGAATAAAGAATTTTGAATTGTATTGAATTGAATTATTATTATTCGTTTCTTTTTAATTCTTATCTTGTTTTATTTTGTTATTAGAATATCAAACATCTAATATTGTATATATGGACCGACCTGGGCCTCGGCCCCTACTAAAAATTCAGAGAAAACCGGGGTTTGCCTGCCAGGGTTACAATGGCAAATTATACTTATTAATGGTGGATTAAATCAAACAAAATATAAGAAAATCAAAATTTTTCTTCTTTTTCAGTATTTTCTTTTTCTTTTCTGTTTCTTTTGACCGCTCCTCTTCTGCTAGTGAATGTTCATCTTTGTGTTTTGATTTTAGATGCCCCTATAAAGATTTGGTTGAGAATTTTTTTCACTTTGAGCATCCGGAGGTACTGTGCTAATTTCCTGAAACATTTTTAAATATTTCCTCACTGCTGAAGTTGATCTTCTAGCCATAGTGGTTGAAAGTATAAACAAAGTAATGATTTTGAAATAATGTAGCTAAATGATACAAATTTGGTACACAATAAAATAAAATGATAAATATAAATTCAGGTTATATTGATAATTTTATATCGTACATTTTTTCAAACTTTAACTTTGGGTCTTACCTATGTAAACCTGTTGAATCACTATTGGGAATTAAAAAAAATTTTTTTTTTACTTTTTTTAAACATACAAAATCTGTAATTTTCTGACATTTTTTCGGAGAATGTATATAATCATTAATTTAAGTGAATGGGTTGACTATTCTACACCTTCCTTACAATTAAATAACTCTCAGTTAAATTTATATCTAATTTTATTAACCTAAAATTTCAGTGCTTTTTACCTCTTTACAAATTTTAGGCAACCCCGGACCCGGAAAAATTCCAGCCCCGGTCAATCCCTATTTGTATATAATAATTTAGGATACCTTGTATGAAACATTTCTTTGCCCTATATATATATATATATATATATACATATATATATATATATATATATATATATATATATATATATATATATATATATATATATATATATATATATATATATATATATATAATTGTTTGAAGTGATTGTTATCAAATAGTTGTTAGTGTTTAAATAATTGTGCTAATTAACGCAATTTTATTATAGCAAAAATACTGCATCCGTCTTTGCTCTTTACAAGGTACGGGGGGGAACCGGGAGAATTTTTTACGAGTCCGAATATATATATATATATATATATATATATATATATATATATATATATATATATATATATATATATATATATATATATATATATATAATATATATATATATATATATATATATATATATATATATATATATATATATATATATAATTATACTCGAGTTTGTGGAATCAGTGGGCACCAGTATCTTTTAAGATATTTTTTATAATTCCAGATCATGCTTCAGCCAAATGCCAAACCTCTCTGCACCAATATTACTACCTCCTTCCATTTTTTTTTCTTTTAAATTTAAAATTAGTCTTCATTGCCGAATAAGAATTATTCTCTTATATCGTTTTAGGTTTTCAAATGGCTTGTCATACATATTTCTCTCTCTCTCTCTCTCTCTCTCTCTCTCTCTCTCTTCTCTCTCTCTCTTCTCTCTCTCTCTCTCTCTCTCTCTCTCTCTCTCTCTCTCTCTTTAAACTTGTAAATGGACGTCAAATTACGTTGGATATCGTTGATTGAAAATAATTTTCTCTTAAATTTTAATAATATTATATATATATATATATATATATATATATATATATATATATATATATATATTATATATATATATATATATATATATATATATATATATATATATATATATATATATATATATATATATATTCGCTTTTTCAAAATGGTAGCATACAACGGAAAGCCTGCCAAAAAATCTCAATTTCTCTAGTAAGAAATTATTTTGATGTAGGTGCTAAGGCCGTCACCTTTTGTAAGAGAGCATAATTGCACTTTAGTTAAAAGTGGTTTATTGTTTCACAAATGATTCAGTAGGATAAGTTTAATGTAGCCATCTCTGTTTAAATCCTTTTGTTGTTACTAATTTAAATTTCGGAAAATTGATATGAATTTGAATATAATTAGGTTTAAGTAGGCAAGTAGGTTTAACTGTTTATGGTAAAGCTCTCTTCGATTCTAATGGCTTTATATGAGCTTGTGTTTTTAGTGCATAGGGTTATTGTGTTTCTGCTTAGTTATTATCGATTTGTTTTGTTTTTATTTCCAAAAGTTAAAAATTAATTATGGATGTAATCTAAATCATGAAAATTATGTTAGATAAGTTGTGATTTTGAAGAAGAGTCGAGTTGCAGGTGTTTTCCTTTTAAAGACAGGTGCAGTAAAATATTAAACAAATGTTAGTTTTATTGTTATTATTATTTTTTTTAAGTAGTGGGAGTTAATTATATCTTCCATTATATTCACAACAGAGTTAAATGTGTAAAACAATTTAAATCGGACCGTAAAAACATACACAGGGTGTTAATTTGTATATATTGTCAGTTACATAACATATGGATTCATGGTCATTTGGAAATGACTTGTTTTTATTCTTTTTATATGTTCAATTCTTTGAAATTTAAGTCTCAATTGATATTTAACATAATCCAGCCAAAGTTTGTGTGTGTGTGTATGTGTGTGTGAGCTATTTGTTTTCTGTGTCTTTAGCGTTCATTATTTTTCGCTCAAATTTTGTTTTAAATTGAGCTTTATTTTTAAGGTCGATAATATTGTGTGAATTTGTGCGTGCGTAGGGACCGGCCGGTGTTGCCTAAAATTTGTAAAGAGGTCAAAAGCACTGAAATTATAGGTTAAGAAAATTAGATGTAATTTTAATTGAGATTTATTTAATTATAAGGAAGGAATAGAATAATAGTCAACCCATTCACTTAAATTAATGATTATATGCATTTTCTCTGAAAATTTTTCAGAAAATTACAGATTTTGTATAATAAAGTTTTTAAAAAAAAGTACAAAATTTTTAAATTTTTTTTCTGATTCACAATAGCGATTCAACAGGTTTTCTTAGGTAAGACCCTAAGTTAAAGTTTGAAAAAATGTAAGATATAAAATTATCAATATAACCTGTATTTATACATATCATTGTTATTTTATTGATTTGTATCAAACTTGTATCATTTAGCTACATTATTTCAAAATTATTATTTTGTTTATACTTTGAGTCAATATGGCTGAAAGATCAGCTTCAGCAGTATGGGAGTACTTTACAATGTTTCAGGATAGGCTCGAAATAGATAAATGTAACATGTGCAGTCAAGAAATTAGAAGAGGACCTCCGGGTGCCCCTATTAAAAAAATTTCAACCAAATCTTTATGGGGACATCTAAAATCAAAACACAAAGATGAATATTCATTAGCAGAGGAGGAGCGAGCGGTCAAAATAAACAAAAAGGAAAAAGAAAATATTAAACAAAAAAAACAAGAAAAAAGAATCTTAATTTTCTTACATTTTGTTTGATTTGATCTACCATTAGTAATTATAATTTGCCATTTTAACCGTGGCAGGCAAACCCCGGTTTTCCCTGATTTTTATCCGGAGACGGGGCCCCGGTCGGTCCATATGCGTGCGTATGTGCACACTGTATAATAATGTATTATTGATGTATTCTAGCTTTGTAGATATATTTTCCATCTCTTTACCTTAGTGATGTATCGAGTCCTGGACTAGAATACGAAGACAAGGGGATTCGGCCAGTTTTTGCGGACTCTGAATTGCATTTACTCAAATTTGCATTCAATTCTAGTTAATAATCATTTATAGGACGTATTACAATGAAGTCATAATTAATTTTATTAATTGAAAAATTTAAACGACGGGTCTGATCATTTCACAAGTGAATGTAAAGCTTCGTCAGTCGCTTAAAGAAATCTCTGAAGATTTGTATCCGAAAGTCAAAGGACACAATCAACTGCATAAATAAAGAAAATATTATATCAGTGTAGGGTATTCCATTAAATGATTATAAATCATTTTAGGTTGGGTGGGGGGGGGGTAAAGGACTTGGAATGATATTCTTTGGGACTCCAATGATCA
>SEYY01021288.1:0-2500 GCA_009176605.1 Armadillidium nasatum | reverse complement strand
GAAATAAGATTGTAAATATTCATTCACCATAAAATTTAAGTTTTCTGCTATCCGTAATATCTAGTTATTTTGAAGTCACATTGCTTAACAAAACTATTTATGGGTAATATAGGGTTGGTGCCACCAAGACTTTGCAGTAGATTTGCCCTAATTCACGATATATTTTTCATTAATTTCTGCACTATTCACACTCTTCAATCCAATTTCCATATTGTTGGCTACCACTGCTCTTCTTCTAGATCTCACCTCTAATACTTGATCGAAACTCAGGTGCCTGAGCGTTCTGATAGCAAACCATTTTCTGTTTCCTCTTTCCTCGTCTTTATCCTCAATTTTCAGTCGAAGGAGATTGTTATGCATAATTGCGCAACACTTTTGTTTGCTATCATGTCTCTAATTTGAAGTCTTATGAATTTTCTACCTTGTGGCTTAAGCTCTCTTGCCATTCATTTGTTCTGTTTGTTTATCTCCTAATTCTGCTGACTATCGTAAATTATTTGACAATCTAAACTCCAAAATAGAGTGCATTCTCTTCTTTCTCAGAAATCAGCAAATTAGGTGATTTCAGTGTTCTCCATCGCCATCGCCTTTCTTCTAGTTCTCATGATACAACCGGTGAAAATGCCTTCCAGTTCTCCATCGAAAACGACCTTGATGAGTTGGTGCAGCTACCTACTCGTATCCCTGATCGCCTTGGAGATGAATCTAACATTCTAGCTAGACCTTTTTGAAAATTTCTAATCCGTCTCCATTATACCGTCAAACTTTATCTTCCTCTTGGTTCTTTCGATCTCCTTATCTTTGTATTTCGAGGAAACGTTTGTTACATTTTAGTGCGCAAGTTGGTCGTACTTTTAAATTTCTCGTGGAATGATTATCGCTTCCTTGGGAGGTGTCCCTCGGAGTGTGTAGAGCGCATTACCAAGGTGTTTCTCTGTGGCTTGGAGATGTACGTTCTATAATCTTTTCCTTCTACTAAACCTTACAAACATTGGTTTAACTCAGCTTGTTCTCGTGCTATTCGCAGTAGAAATGTTGCCTTCATCATGCCTTCAAGAATTAAAGTAGTCTCTAGCTTCAGAAACTCATGTAGTCTATATTTCACCTCGGAATTTTACAAAATCTATTCTTTGTAACACCAAAAACTCATTTCTCAGTTCAAAATACAGTAACTTTTCTGGCTCCTGTCCTCTTTCTAGCAGTTAAAAAAAAAAAAAAAACTTTGCTTTTTCCCCTTTTGCATCCTCTGGTATCTTTTTTCAGGACAACTGCCGTTTTACCTTCTAAAGTTGAACTCTTACCTTAAACTTTTGCCGCTAGTTAAATTTTAAGATGATTTCTTAACTATATCTCCTCCAATTCTCCAAACTTACTTATGCCTAAAATTGGAATTTCTTCTAAAGACGTCATTTCTGCGGTCCTGATGGTATCGCTTTTGTGGTTCTTAAAATGTTCTTTTTAGCCTTGGTAAATTATTTCGTCTTTATCTTTATAATTCAACCTTCCCTTCTTGCTGGAAACGTGTTTATTCAGCCTGTGCCGAAAAAAGGGGGACCCCTCTCAACCCTGCAACTACTGTCCCATTTCTTTAACCTCCGTTTTTTCCAACCTTTCTTATTAATATTTGGAAACATCTCAAGTCTTCTAATTTTATTTTTGATCACCAGTATGGCTTTCGTAAAAATCGCTCTACTGGTGATCTTTCCCTTTTCTCTGACTCTTTGTCCTCCGCTCTTCGGCATTAAGGATAAATCTTTTATTGTCGCGCTAGACATATCGAAAGCCTTTGATAAAGTGTTTTACTAAACTTTGATTTTAAACTTCCCTCTTCCGGAATATATCCTCTCCGATTTCTTTTTTTATCCATTAATATAGTGTTGTTCCTCAAGTATCTGTCCAATCTTCAACTCTTTCTACTTTTCATTAAAGACCTCCTCTCAATTACTTAATCACCTATCCACTCGTATGCTAATGAATCTGCTTTTCATTACTTCTAGTTTTATAGATGAACCCTCTCCCAACTGTAGCTAGTTGACGCTATAATTGTGGCCTTGGAATAACTAGCCTATAATTTTTCTCGTATTTCAAATTGGGTCAGAGAAAGCATGGTCGTTTCAATGCCTTAAAAACACAGTTCCTCCATTTCTCTACTCAAAACAACTTCATACAACTATGACATTTTCGAAAACACACAACTCAAACGTTCGACCTTCCTTAATATATCAATTCTTCCGCTCTCCCAAATTCTCTCCAGTCTCTTTCTGCATGTCGCATTGTTACATCATTCTCTCTGTACTATCTCCAGACTTAACCGCTATGCTCATTCTTACATACTCTACTGATAAAGTCTGGAACACACTCCCTTTATCTGTTTTCCAAATTTCCTTTGACTTGCACACTTTTAAACGCCGTGTATCGAGATATGTCGGCCTGAAACTTGGCCATGTTTCCAGTATTTCCACAATTCTGATGGAAATTGGTAGGACTCTGGACTATGTCC
>SEYY01021287.1:60000-65008 GCA_009176605.1 Armadillidium nasatum | reverse complement strand
TTCTTTTCCATATTATGATGTTAAATTATATAATAACACTATCCAACGCCTCACATTATATTTTTCAAATTTATTTTCATGAATTTTAATGGAATTTTTCGTTTATATGAGTTTTCCATTTCACTTAACATTTTTGATTGTCAATTACCTAAAATCTTGGAACGACACAGATAATATGATGCAGGAATCTGATTCTTTTCCATATTATGATGTTAAATTATATAATAACACTATCCATCGCCTCACATTATATTTTTCTAACTTATTTTAATGAATTTCAATTGAATATATCGTTTAAATGAGTTTTCTATTTCACTTAACATTTTTGATTGTCAATTACCTAAAATATTGGAACGACACAGATAATATGATGCAGGAATCTGATTCTTTTCCATATTTTTATGTTAAATTATATAATAACACTATCCAACGCCTCACATTATATTTTTCAAATTTATTTTCATGAATTTCAATGGAATTTTTCGTTTAAATGAGTTTTCCATTTCACTTAACATTTTTGATTGTCAATTACCTAAAATATTGGAACGACACAGATAATATGATGCAGGAATCTGATTCTTTTCCATATTATGATGTTAAATTATATAATAACACTATCCCACGCTCATATTATATTTTTCAAACTTATTTAAATGAATTTCAATGGAATTTTACCTTTAAATGAGTTTTGAATTTCACTTAACATTTTGATCGTCAATTACCTAAAATATTGGAACGACACAGATAATATGATGCAGGAATCTGATTCTTTTCCACATTATGATGTTAAATTATATAATAACACTATCCCATGCCTCACATTATATTTTTCAAACATTTTAATTAATTTCAATGGAATATTACTTTTAAATGAGTTTTAAATTTCTCTTAACATTTTTGATTGTCAATTACCTAAAATATTGGAACGAAACAGATAATATGATACTATCTAACGGCTCACATTATATTTTTCAAATTTAATTTCATGAATTTCAATGGAATTTTTCGTTTAAATGAGTTTTCCATTTCACAACATTTTTGATTGTCAATTACCTAAAATATTGGAACGACACAGATAATATGATGCAGGAATCTGATTCTTTACCATATTTTGATGTTAAATTATATAATAACACTATCCAACGCCTCACATTATATTTTTCAAACTTATTTTAAATGAATTTCAATGGAATATTACGTTTAAATGAGTTTTAAATTTCACTTAACATTTTTGATTGTCAATTACCTAAAATATTGGAACGACACAGATAATATGATGCAGGAATCTGATTCTTTTCCATATTATGATGTTAAATTATATAATAACACTATCCCACTCCTCAAATTATAATTTTCAAACTTATTTTAATGAATTTCAAAGGAATATTACGTTTAAATGAGTTTTAAATTTCACTTAACATTTTTGATTGTCAGTTACCTAAAATATTGGAACGACACAGATAACATGATGCGGGAATCTGATTCTTTTCCATATTATGATGTTAAATTATATAATAACACTATCCAACGCCTCACATTATATTTTTCAAATTTATTTTCATAAATTTCAATGGAATATTTCGTTTAAATGAGTTTTCCATTTCACTTAACATTTTTGATTGTCAATTACCTAAAATATTGGAACGACACAGATAATATGATACGAAAAATTCTATTAAAATTCATGAAAATAAATTTGAAAAATTTAATCTGATTCGTTGGATAGTGTTATTATATAATTTAACATCATAATATGGATAAGAATCAGATTCCTGCATCATATTATGTGTGTCGTTCCAATATTTTAGGTTAATTGACAATCAAAAATGTTAAGTGAAATAGAAAACTCATTTAAACGAAAAATTGGATTGAAATTCTTGAAAATTAATTTGAAAAATATAATGTGAGGTGTTGGATAGTGTTATTATATAATTAAACATCATAATATGGAAAAGAATCAGATTCCTGCATCATTATATCTGTGTCGTATCATTATTTTAGGTAACTGACAATCAAAAATGTTAAGTGAAATGGAAAACTCATTTACACGTAAAATTTCATTGAAATTCATGAAAATAAATTTGAAAAATATTATGTGAGGCGTTGGATAGTGTTATTATATAATTTAACATCATAATATAGAAAAGAATCAGATTCCTGCATCATATTATCTGTGTCGTTCCAATATTTTAGGTAATTGACAATCAAAAATATTAAGTGAAATGGAAAACTCATTTAAACGAAAAATTCCATTGAAATTAATGAAAATAAATTTAAAAATATATTGTGAGGCGTTGGATAGTGTTATTATATAATTTAACATCATAATATGGAAAAGAATCAGATTCCTTCATCATATTATCTGTGTTGTTCCAATATTTTAGGTAATTGACAATCAAAAATGTTAAGTGAAATTTAAAACTCATTTAAACGAAAAATTCCATTGAAATTCATGAAAATAAATTTGAGAAATATAATCTGAGTCGTCGGATGGTGTTATTATATATTTTAACATCATAATATGGAAAAGAATTTGATTCCTGCATCATATTATCTGTGTTGTTCCAATATTTTAGGTAACTGATAATCAAAAATGTTAAGTGAAATTTAAAACTCATTTAATCGTAATATTCCATTGAAATTCATTAAAATAAGTTTGAAAAATATAATGTGAGGCTTGGATTAGTGTTATTATATAATTTAACATCATAATATGGAAAAGAATCAGATTCCTGCATCATATTATCTGTGTCGTTCCAATATTTTAGGTAATTGACAATCAAAAATGTTAAGTGAAATGGAAAACTCATTTAAACGAAAAATTCCATTGAAATTCATGAAAATAAATTTAAAAAATATAAAGTGAGGAGTTGGATAGTGTTATTATATAATTTAACATCATAATATGGAAAAGAATCAGATTCCTGCATCATATTATCTGTGTCGTTCCAATATTTTAGGTAACTGACAATCAAAAATGTTAAGTGAAATTTAAAACTCATTTAAACGTAATATTCCATTGAAAATTATTAAAATAAGTTTTAAAAATATAATGTGAGGAGTGGGATAGTGTTATTATATAATTTAGCATCATTATATGGAAAAGAATCAGAACCTCTAAGTACTCGCTGACGTCCGTCTATTAAATGTAGTGCGTACCAAAACTCGTCAGTGAAGAGTACATTCCTTCATTACGCCATTGTCAAATTTTCATAAGCCTGTTCAAACTGCAGTCTTGAAACTCGATGTATCCTGGTGAGAAGAGGACCGGTGTCAAGCCTTTTAGTAGTTATTTTAACTTATTGCAATCTTCTACCTGTACGGTCGAAAATTGGAGCAACTTTGCCTTAACGGAAGAGATTTCGTAGCTCTAACTCTCGTTTGAAGCCCTTCTCTCTTCAAAGTAGCCCTTCGGCAACTCTGACCTTGTATTCTACGGTTGTTTACAGTCTGCTTGTACCGACGGAGAATCCTACACACTATCGATTGGTTAATCCCGAATCACTGAGTCAATTGTATTTGGGAAGACCTAGTATAATCGCAAGTTCTTCACAAGGCTAAATGAAGACACTAACAGTGTAGTCTGCAGAATCCCATGACTACATGTTCCTACCATCTAAACTAGGGATTCCATCCTTTTTTTTGCTTCTGGACCCCTGAGCCCTAATTTTTTTATTTATATTTTTGTCATGGAACCTTTAGTTCATATTATGGACCCCTGAAAAAAATATCCTCCTTTGAGGACCTTTTCAAAGCTTCTGGGGTCTCCTGGGGTTTATGTGAACCCTGATTGGAAAACCCTGAATTATAAACCTACCTACTTTGTTCCGTTTGGATGACTATAAAGGAAATACAAACAAATCCTATCGGAATAGTTGACCGCCATATATATATATATATATATATATATATATATATATATATATATATATATATATATATATATATATATATATATATATATATATATATATATATATATATATATATATATATAAATATATAATGAAAAAACTAAATTCATTATGCTAATAATTTTAATAGAAATTGGAATAAAAAATAAAAAATAAAAATTTTTAACGAGTGTTAAATTGACGCAAGGTTAATAAATGTCAGTTTTTGATTGGATGGATGAACCCTTTCCACGAAACATGAAGCAGAAGTCACTGCAAGGCACATTCATGAAATTAACTCGCTGCGTGACAACCAAATCGTTTCAGGAAATTATTAATTGAATCTAAAATTGTATTTGAATTTAAAATGTATCTAAATTAAATTTGGGGGAAATGTGGAATAAGGAATTTGAATACAAGAAAAGGTCAAAACTTTTATGATAAAAAAGGGATTCATTACCCCAACTCTCCCCTCCCCCTCCCTCCTCCGCATAAAAAATTATATTAAATATAAAAGTGTCTTCTATACAAGAATAGGGTAAGACTACGCAAGATCTTTGCCCTTGCCACCGAACTGTAAAGCTCCATATATATATGCAATAAAGTCGTCATGTTTTTATGTGCAGTAAAGATCTTTGAAGCCTTTTCAAAATACTCTCTCTAAAGATATATAAATTTGTGACTGTTCGCAACAAGCGTTTCTTTATCCATAAACTTCAAACTTTTATTTCTTTCCTTTTTTTTTGCTAAAATTTGGCGTTTTTTTTTTCTTTTTTTTAAAATCATTTATAGGTTATAACAAAAGTCTGGGGCACGTCTATATTTATATATATATATATATATATATATATATATATATATATATATATATATATATATATATATATATTATATATATATATATATATATATATATATATATATATATATATATATATATATATATATATATATTAGTGATGGAACGATTAATCGTCATTGTCAATTTTATGCAGATTATTTTTGCCGATTAATTTACATATGTTGGCTTATAAATATTTCTCTGTTCCACCTTCTATTGAGAGCGAGAGGCTGTTTAGTAGTTGGGGCCAAATATCGTTCCCAAAACGAAATCA
>SEYY01021287.1:35000-47500 GCA_009176605.1 Armadillidium nasatum | reverse complement strand
CCAGGTTCACCTTCTGAAAACATTGAAAAACATTCGGGTTCTTAATTCACAGCTAAATGTTTGCTCCTCTATATCAACGAATAAGAATAAGGAATTTTTCATAATTTTTTTTTTCTCTATGAAAATTTATTGTTTATTTTTCATTAGATAATTTTTAATTACCATTCTAAATGCCTTTAAACCCTTTTAGACCTGGTTCTGGTTAGGCCAATTCATTTTATTAAAACTAAAACCTTATTAAAGAATCCACTAATTTTAAATTTAATTTTTAAAAAGGATTGTTATAGAGTTCCACCAAATTAATCTAATATTATTTGAGCCGTCCATAAGAAATAAAATTGAATGTAATATTGAAGCACTTTCAAATTTCGTTTAAAACAGCATATATGAAACATAGATACTCCGATTTCTAATGAATGTTCTATGATACCTGAATGCCGAACAGAAGATGAGCGAACTCCTCTTTTTTTCATTTGAGTTGTAATCATTATATTGTGTATTTCAAGAATCAAAACCTATACTTTTAATTTTTAACTAGTTCTTAAATAATTTTAAATCCTTTGTATATGTAATAATTCTATCACTAACCGGAAAAGAGCAAATGTCTAAGGATAGGTTTAGACAGTCAGGTCGTAACCTATCTAAAGCTTGGAGGTTCCTTATTACAAATTTACAATCAAAATGTCTCACAAAACTTAAAAACTACAATATGCGTTTCTTAATTATATAATAGCATTGGTTTTAAAGGAAATGATTAAGTAATAATGAAGTTGTTTGTAAAATCATAAAAATTGAAATCAGATTGGTTTACAACTTCAAACATTTTTTTCTTAATTGCCCAAAAGCATAATCAAGAATTATGTCCTCAAATCATATGCTCAGCACCATATCGTTTTCTATTCACATTGGGATAAGTGAAGAAAGTCTCTGTTGGGACACGGTTTTCAGCTAATGTTTTTCTTCCCTTTAGCTATGAAAATGATCATTCTCCTTAATAATTTGTTACTAACAGATGTAAGAACAGTTGTAATTTGGTTTCCACATTAGGGAAAACTGAATGAATCTTATGTTGGTTAAAGATGTTTGCGTCAAATTTGTTCTTTATGAATAATTCTGCTTGATATAAGCATAGAAACGTTTCTATTCACCCGTAAGGTTAATATAAATATCTTTTAAATGCTTTTTCATCAAAACATCTGTGTAATGAAACTGGCTCAAAAGTTTCCATATCTTCTAAAAATTAAAATTTGATCGTAAAATAATTGTAGACTTGTTTGTTCTCTTCTGTTCCAGTATGCCTCAAGGGCATCAAAGAAATCAAAGAAATTAAGGATTTCAAACGAAATTTCTTTAAAGGCATAGCACTAAGCTTCATCGTCAGCTTATTATTTTGTGCAAACCCACCTTTTCCCTGCTCACTTATATTCACCATTAGGTAGTTTCGATTTCTTCTTCAAAATCGTAAAAAAATTTTCTGTATCGTCACAGAGTGGGAAGTAATGTGTACAGACTTGCGCGTGTTTAAAATGGTAGTTTGTATATCCTGGAAAGCATCATTGAGGTTGTGAAATTCCTACGGCAAACGAGTCCAAAAAAGTAACAGAAAAAAACTATTTCATGTTTCAGCATAGAATGTTGTATTCAATTTTTTCGTTTTCATTATTATAGAGATGATTTACAGCATATTAATTGATTCAAATCTCACATGTATGGCAGACGCAGTTTGGCAAGTGCTTTTTTCCTAGTATCATACAGATACTTGATCCTTTTGAGTTTGCATTGAGGCCTCTGCTAATTGTGAAGAGCTATATTATAGCTTATCTAGCTTATACTAAATTAAATCGGTTACTACAAAAATCACTTCTGGATACTTTTGATAAGTCAGTAATTACCTACCTCCGAAAAGTTGGTATTCCTGATATGTTCTTTTTGTATGTAGTAGATATGTCTATGGGTGAAACATCATAAGTCCTATTGTGAAGATTTTGATATTGGGGTTCCTTCCTCCAAAGTTTGAAAAATATTTTTTTACTCAAGTTCTTCTACACGTCTGTGACAGAATTATAAATTAGCTTTTGTAAGGGGAAATTGTTTAGGAGCTAGAATCTTTGTTATAATAATAATAATTATATATCCATGTTAATTTAAATTATTATTATTATTATTTATTTATGTATTCATTCAGAACCTACATTATGTAGGATTTATCTGTTGTGTCTATTCGATTGATCATTAACTTGAACTCTGAAACTCTATTAAACTATATTATTATTATCTCTTTTTAAATGTATTATGTATTTTTATTTATTTTATATAAAAAAATTATTTGTTTTGTTCTTCTGTGGTAGATGTAAACTTTACACAAAATCTCCGAATCTATAATTTGGATGGTGGTTTAACTCATATTATTTTTAAACTAATTATTTTAATTGAATTAGTTTTGAGTTACCTGCTCTCGATTCCGGTGCCATCATTTTAAAATTGAAAGACTCCGGCTCCCTTTCTTTTGATTTATAATTAAAAATGTAAAAAATAGTTTATAAGAAAAATATTATTTTTCACCAGCTCCAGCTACGCAGCACTGATATAATAAAAATAATTATTATGAATTTATACTTTATTTGTGAATATGAATTTAAATAGTGTGGTTCAAAGTAAGGGTATGGAAAATACTTTTAGTGAAAGGAATTATTTAAGCATTAATTTTTTTCTCTTCAAATGATTAAATTTGACTTGATTGTGAATTTAATTTGAAGATACGTAGATAAAAGATTAAAAAGTATCTGTACTTTTTAATATTTACTACTATTCTATCTTCAGAACGTTTTTGTATACAGTACGTGGTAGAAATTATTAATTAGCGTTATTCACTGAAAATATTTGTACTCAAAATTAATTGTAATGAAAAGGAAATGAGACTCGATCATGGAAAATTGAAACTTGAAAGTTCATTTATTTGCTATATATTACTTATGTAATTATTTACTTATTTATCTATCTCCTTTCATCATGTACTATCACTTTCAAATAATAATGATGATGGGTTAACTTTTATGTGATACTATATTTTAATAACAGTAATCTATCTTTTCCTGACATTTTAGTACCATAACTATGTAAGTCTTTGTCATAAATATACTATCCGTGTAATAACGTGAATATAATTTTCCTTTTGATTTCAGATTATTTGGAAAAGTGGAATTTGTCGTGAAACATATTTTGCTTCGAGAAACTTGGGGTAACTACTAAAGCTTTTAGTTCTAGATCGAGTTAAGTCAGTTGTTTGCTCTTTTATGCAAAAATTTATAAAGAAACCTCATTTCTAAGCTTCGGAATATCGTTTGATTTTTCTCGAGATAAAATATTTTGAGACAAATGGTGTGAGTTCGGTTTTTTATATATTGAATTGTGTAAAATAAAAATAAAAAAAAGATCACCGATTGACTCTGCCATTGGTTATTTAAGATAACCATCGATAGCTTATTACTGAACGAAGAAAAATTCTTTTAGGGAATATCACTTAACTTTCGAATTTAAGAAATTATTGAAAGATTTTTTCACGGTTGTCTTTAAACTTTATTTTTTTAAACTTCCATATGTAGAAATTTATTTATAATGAAACTGATGCTAGAAGACCATTTACATTCTTTTAATATGAAAGGATGAGGAGATTGTTTTAGATTCTCTTAATAAAACAAGAAAAAGAAACGAAATATTAAGACGGATGTTAATATTTGCTGTGAGTAATTTAAGAACATAGATAAAACTGTTTTTCAGTCTTGTTCTACCCTTAATTTGTTCATATTTATTAATAATAACCCCGCTGAACATTCATTGCATATACACTCTACCAGATGTTTTCACTTTGTATCATTTTCAATTTAAGATTACTACCATCCAAAAATATGAAATATGCTGTTGATAGGGGATGGTTTTGAATCAGTTGATCTAGGGTTTTGTACATCTAATTAGGTTAGGAAAGTTTCCATTGCTTCAGCAACCATGTTCTTTTATTCTTCCACCGTACCAAATCTTTCTCTCAACGACGTCATATTCGATAGAATATTGCTGATGTTTTTTTATATTTGGTGGTGAATTTTTTTTTAAGAATTAAATTTCCAGAATTTTTATATTCGTTGATTAAGGGAATATATTTCTTCCAACGATTGTAGGCTATAAACATCTAAATTAAAGGCAACATATTTTGAGGTCGTAAAGTCCCTAACGATATGAAAATAATTTTATTATAAAAAATGTGATATATTTTAGGCTGCAAAGTCCCTAACGAAATGAAAATAAAAGCTGTCATCAAAAATGCAATTATTACTTACTAGTCCATGAGGAAAATTCTGAGAGTTTAAAATGAGAATAAAATTATTCATTATCTACTTTAGCGTTCATACGTTGCCTGTCCAATTCTTTAATCTTACGAGAGATACGTTCAATGTACTACCAAGTCATGAAATTGCAATCTTGTTCAACAATGCATATATGCAAAGAATAAATTAAATTGGTTTCCGTTACAATTTAAAAGATGAGTGTTTGGTATTTAGCAGTCACGGTACACATATTTACGAACAGTAAATATGGTTCAAAAATCCGAATTAAAAACTGACGAAAGGAAAGTAACAGCCAACTCCCCTTTCCCCAAAAATTCAGTTAATCCCCAATGGACTTAGTGGAAATATATATATATATATATATATATATATATATATATATATATATATATATATATATATATATATATATATATATATATATATATATATATATATATATATATATATATATATATATATATATATATATATATATATATATATATATATATATATATATATATATATATATAAAGATATCTAATGTTTTCAAAAAAAATATATAGTATTTGTAAGTATAATGTGAGGCGAATGAAGAATTTCTAACAGATGAACGTTAAAATAGCGAAAATAGAAAAGAAAAAATATTAAATTTACATTTTTTTTTGTCATCGTAAAAGTATGATGTAATCAATAAAAAGTACAAAAGAATGTTTGTCGTTCGATATCACTATATTTAAGGGAGGATAGACCGCCGTTCGAAACAAGGAAAGTATTCACTATTAGGCATCATACCAACCAAGTGTTTAATTGATGGGTGCTTCCTCTGCACCCTGATGCTTGATGCAGACAGTATTTCTTGGACTCTAATATTATTCTTTAAACTGTTAAACTTTTTTCCATTTCTAGTTCCTCCAGTCTCTTTATCTCTGTATCCTCTTCTGTCTAAGAGTCGCGGGAAAGACCCCTGTACAATGCTAGGAAATGTTTTGGGCATTTTGGTGTCACAAACTAGTGGAATTTTCCGTCATACTTATTTGATTTCCGTAGGAGTGATTATTACCTTTGCTTCGTCAGGAGAGACTTTGAAAGATGTCGCACCCAACAACAGTTAATTTAATGCTAGGAGGTGACGTTATAACAGCAATTCTTGAATTTCTGATTGAGACAGAGAAAGCATGGCTGTTTTAATGCCTCAAAATTTCCTCTGTATTTCTACTCTACATAATCATCTACACAACTATGACATCTTCGAAAGCACACAACTTGCGGACATTTTTTGGTCGATTATTATTTTTTGAAATAAAATTTTTAATTTTTACAACGTAAAGATCAAACTTGGCACATTAGTATAATTGGGGACGATACAGATTTTTGCATTCTTGTAAAATTTCTGTAGGGGGTATGGTTTAGGAAATAATCCACCAAAACTTCAAATGGCTCCAGCTCAAAAAAATTTTAATAACTTTTTATTTTTTCAGGAAAGGTAGTTGAATGATGTAGAAACATTCATATAAGAGTTGTTTTTTGACTGAATCAATCCTTCATGGTGTTTTCATGTTTTGAAAATTTTTGAAAAATTTCTCACCTCAACTTCAAATGACAAAAATTCAAAATTTGCTCAACATTTTTTCTTCATTTTTTTCAGAAAACTTAGGAGAATGATATAGACACATTTTCATCTAAGGGTTGTTTTTGATTGAGGCACTCCTTCATGGTCTTTTCATGATTTTTAGGGATTTCTTTTTTCAAAAAATTGGAAAAAAATCCATAAAAATCATGAAAAGACCATGAAGGAGTGCCTCAATCAAAAACAACCCTTAGATGAAAATGTGTCTATATCATTCTCCTAAGTTTTCTGAAAAAATGAAGAAAAAATGTTGAGCAGATTTTGAATTTTTGTCATTTGAAGTTGAGGTGAGATAGGTGAAAAAATTTTTCAACAATTTTCAAAACATGAAAACACCATGAAGGATTGATTCAATCAAAAAACCCTTTTAACAAATATGTTTCTACATCATTCAACTACCTTTCCTGAAAAAATAAAAAAAGTTGTTAAACATATTTTAAGCTATTTCCATTTGAAGTTTTGGTGGATTATTTTCTAAACCATACCCCCTACAGAAATTTTACAAGAATGCAAAAATCTGTATCGTCCCCAATTATACTAATTTACCACGTTTGATCTTTATGTTGTAAAAATTAAAAATTTTATTTCAAAAAATAATAATCAACCAAAAAAATGTCCGCACCCCTTCAACTTGTGTCTACTCTATTTTCTTGGTGTTTCTTTTTCACGCGAGCTTTCTTTGAAATATCACAATTCTCTTTGTAAACAAGCTTCTAAGAGGTTGAGTGTTTTGAGATACCTTCAAAATTTCTTCATGCCACCCCAGTTGTTTGCTTTTTATATGGGTGTTGTTCATCCATGTATTGAGTATACCTCACATAGGTGGGATTTCACAAACATCTCTCCCGTATGTAGTCTTTCGATGGGTTCCAGGAACACCACTGTTTTTTTAACCGTTTTGTTACCATTTGATGAACCATAAATGTCTGGAAGTTTGAATGAACAGTGAAACTCTTGTGAAATTTAAGGTTTCTCTAGCTTGTCTGGCGAAAATGAAAACTGTTCTCTCCACTCGTTCTTTATATATTATAAAACATAGTAAAAAATTTTTCTTTTGACAAAGTAAGAAATAAAAACTTACATATGAATAGCTGATTAGTGGTACAAAACGACTTCAAAGGTTCAAAGAATAAACGTTAGCGGATGGTTCTGAACGTTAAGCAAGTGTCTCATGGCAGTGACAAATTCCAGGTCCGGGATGCTCAAATTCGATACTATCGGTTGAAAAATATCAATATATCTTAAAAAGAATATATATATAAACGATATTACATAATTATCAACGTGATCTTATATTTTGCATAAAATTGAAGGATGGATAAAATTACTAAAAATTTCTATGACAAGAATAAAAAATATTAATGTTCTTATATTAAGAAAATACATCAAACAAAACACTGATAAAGTTTGACACTGATATGTAGGTTGAGGAAATATCATTGGAATTTTTTCCGATATATTGAAAAAGGAATATATTTGTATATCGATAATCTTTAAATATCCCTACTCTGGTTCAAATTTCAAAGTGCGGTAACAGTTGATTCGTTTGATTGTTGTATAGTGTCGTGATTGTATTATGATTGTACCTGGTAAAGTACAAACATTATGGTAGATCATCACTTTACTGTAGTGATTATAGACTACATATTCATTTAAAAGACTAAAGTAGTTTGGCTAAGACAATCTCAATATGCAATGGTGGTCTCTTATTGTAATCTGTTTTCTCAAGTATTTTAGTTCTTTTACATTATCTTATTCATATTGAAGCAAAACATTGTCAAATAGTTTCTGTGCAAGAATATAGGAAAAAAAAAAAAGGGTAATTGTAGTTTTCACAGTAGTGGATTTTTTCGTAGGAGACGAGATTGCTGAAAATAACTCAACTTACGCTACGCTTGCGAGTTCGATTGGAACTGTGTATTCACGGATACAAGTTGCAAACAAATTTTATATCTATTTCTGAGGATAATAACTTAAAGTCCATGATAATGCCATAAATGTTCTTTGAGTTGTGTGTTCTGGGTTGACGAAATCGAGTGATTAATCATTAGGTTTTAAAAGCCTTCATTTTGGAGGCAGTTGTAAGTCTTCATATGAACATATGAAAATAGAGACAGTTAGAAGCCACAAGGGCCTATCGAGACTGTCCCAGTCCAAACAAATAATAACAATAACAATACTAACACATGCACGAAAGACTAGGTCTATCCCATCCTAGTTATCAGTTCATTCATGCATAGTCATGCATAGATAAAAGAAAAACTAAACCCCATTACACATGCAATACTCAATGAACCATCACCCATTACAAAAACTGCCGTTAGGCTTAGTCATAGGTTGATCTGTTGATCCAAAAATTCATATATACCCGCCAATTTGGCTTAGTCAGATTATTCTATATAATACCCAAACCATCCATATATCTATCTAGCCCCTTTTTAAATTTGACAAGAGAATCACAGTCAACAATCTCTTGTGGCAAGTCATTCCAAAAATTAACAATTCTATTACTGAAACAGTATTTTCTTAGATCGAGATGGCATGGCTTCTTTTTAATTTTCTTATTATGTCCTCTAGTTACTCTTCCATGGTCCACTATGAAGTATTTTTCAATCTCTGTATTACTGTCAGATGCAAATATTTTGTAAACTTGTATCATATCCCCTCTGAGAAATCTCCTTTCAACTGAGAACATTCCTAACTCCTTCAACCTCTCTTCATAGCTCTTATTTTCAAAGCCAGAAATCATCCTTGTTGCTCGATGTTGTACTCTCTCCAGCATATCTGTCTTTTCGTAAATGAGGAGCCCAAACCTTGTGCACAATACTCTTGTAAATACTCTTCCAACAATTACTAATAATTGTTTTGTACTTAGCATATATATATATATATATATATATATATATATATATATATATATATATATATATATATATATATATATATATATATATATATATATATATATATATATATATATATATTGATAATAGTAGTAGCTTTATTATTATTAGAGAGAGAGAAAAGCAATATGTAAAATATTATATGCAAATTTAACAAGTAGTGATTAGGTCTATTTGCTGGCCATTAGGCATAGTTTTACCCTTAACATTCCAGGTTAGGTTAAGTTGAACTAGTTTGTTAGATCTAACAAACTAGTTTGACAACCTAACCTGGACTTAAAGGGTAAAACTAAACCTAACGGCCATCAAATAGACCTAACCCACCCAAATACTACTCTTTGCTAACTACGATTAACAACCAACTCGCTAAAAAATATATATATATAAATATATAAATTATTTTTTTAAATTTTTTTGTAATACCAATGATTCAGCAACCTTGTAATAGTTAGTTTCAAATTCCCATGTTTAGTCCCAGCTGAACTCGCAATGTATAGGTATATTTTTAGTTTCAACAACCTGGTCTTGTACAAAAAAATCCACTACTGTGAACGTTACGGAAGTCAAAAAATTGGTCCTAAATGTTTTTATGCTTGAAATAATCTTGACCTTAAATTTACAACTGCTATAAATAGAAATGCTCCAAAGATAATGAATTGCCATTTTGATCATTTTGTACTATTTTCATTATGCTAAAGGATCTTGAAAATAACCTTTGGCAAAAATTTTGCAGTAAGTCAAAAAATAAGTCCTAATTTGATGGAATACTTGGAATTAGGGTTTTGAAATATCCTTAACCTTAAATTTGCAAGTGCTAGAAATAGAATTCATACAAGGTAGGAATTTGCCAATTTAATCATTTTGTACTATTTTCTTTGTCCTAAGGCAAATGATAATAAATTTTGGCAAAATTTTCCCAGGAGGTCTAAACATAGGTCCTTACTTGAAGGAATATTTGAAATACGGGTTTAGAAATTATCCTTGACCTTACATTTGTAACTGCTATAAATATAAGTCTTCCGAAGATAGAGATGTGCCATTTTGACCATTTTGTACTATTTTCATTGTGATAAAGGATCTTGATAATAATCTTTGGCAAAAATTTCCAGGTAGGTCAAAAAATAGGTCCTAAAATATTTTTATACTCAGAATTCCTGTTTTGAAACATCCCTGACCATTAAGTTGTAACTGCTATAAATAAAAATCCACTGAAGATAAAGATTTGCCAATTTGACCATTTTGTACTATTTTCATTGTCCTAAAGCTTAGAGACAATATCTTTTGGTAAAAATTTCCCAGAAGGTAAAACAATGTCATAAAATGTTTTTATACATGTATTTCGGGTTTTGAAATATGATTGACCTTAAATTTTAAATGCTATAAATAGAAATCCTCCAAAAATATAGATTTTCTGATTAGATCATTTTGTATTATTTTCTTTCTCCTAAACTATAGTGAAAAATTTCCAAGGAATTCAAAAAATAGGTCCTAAAATGATTTTATCCTGGAATTTTTGGTTTTTAAATATTATTGACCTTAAATTTGTAACTGCTGTAAATATAAATCCTGCAAAGATAGGGATTTGCCAATTTACTATTTAGTTCTATTTTCATTCTCCTAAACCATAGTTTTAATAACTTTTGGCAAAAATTTCCCATTAGGTCAAAAAATAGGTCCTAATATGTTTTTATACCTGAAATTCGGGTTTTGGAATATCCTTGACCTTAAACTTGTAACTGCTACAAATAGAAATTCTCCAAAGATGGGAATTTGGTAGTTTGTTAATTTTGTACTATTTTCGTTGTCCTAAAGCAGAATGATGATAATGTTCTAATTTGTTCTAAATTTGATGGAATATTTGAAATTCGGGTTTTGAAATATCGTTGATCGTAAATTTATAACTGCTATAAATATAAGTCCTCCGAAGGTATTGATTTGCATATTTAACCATTTTGTTCTATTTTCATTGTCCTAAACCACAGTGATAATAACTTTTTGGCAAAAATTTGCAGGTATGTCAAAAAATGTCCTGAAATGTTTTTATACTTGGAATTCGTTTTTTGAAATATCCTTGACCTTAAATTTACAATTGCTACAAATAGAAATCCAATGAAGATAGGGATTTGCTAATTTAACCAATTTGACCATTTTGTACTATTTTCATTGTCTTAAAGCATAGTGATAATAACTTTTGGCAAAAATTTCCCTGGAGGTCAAAAAATATGTCCTTGATGGAATACTTGGAACTTGGATTTTGAAATATCCTTGACTTTAAATATTTCTTTTTTTGATGAAAATTCCAGAAATTCTCAGCACTGTTTACAAAGTCTGTGGTTAATTGTTAGTTTTAATTCCAGAAACTTTTTTATAAGTTCAACTCAAATTATTTTTAAACTTTTTTCAGCAATGATCTTTGTGGCGTAACAAAGGATCTGAACATATGTTAATTTGTCCATTAAGTTAGTTATAGGAAAATTAAAATTTTATTTTTAGATTTTTAAAATAAATTAGGTACCTGTTCTTTGAATCTATATATATATATATATATATATATATCTATATAATATATATATATATATATATATATATATATATAAAATATTAATATATTTATAATTTTTTATATATATATATATCTTTCTCACCCCCTGACCGCCACACTTCGCTAATGAAGCTGCCTGCCGCAGTTGGCCTCGTCCAGAGATCCTTCAATGAAGTGATGCCCAGGAGATTCTGGGGCGAGAGTTGGAAGGACAGTGTAATAGAAAGTATGACTTAGTCTCCGGGCCCATTCCGCATCTGGTACAAGTTGGAGATGCTGTCTGGTTTATTTTGAATGTGTTTGTAATGTTGTAAGTTTGGGTGGTGCCCACATCTCAATCTTGCTAATGAGATTTGTGAGTGTCTTGGGAGGTTGCTGAAGTCGGGGTTTATTTCGGGGGGGGGGGTGTCAGGTAGGAATGTGTTAGTTGAGTGTGTATATGTTTGGTTATTGTGGTATTGGGGGGATGTGATTTAGGATTTGTTTGTAAAAGGTACCGGTGGATGATGGAGGTTGTTTTGTCTGTGTATGGTAGGTTGGAGGAGATGTTGTGACATGGGTGTGTAGGTAGATGGGTTTTTGTGTAAAATTGAGTGCCTATGTATATATAATATATATATATTATATATATATATATATAATATATATATATATATATATTATATATATATATTATATTATAATATATATTAGAGGTGGACCGGATATCCGCATCGCATCCGCAACTGCGGATATCCGCATCATTTTTCCAATATCCGCAATTGATATCCGCAACCGCATCCGCATTTGCGGATAGTAAGAGTGAAAAATGTAGATTGCTTTGCACACCAAACTCAGATAGTAGTTCAAAATTCCATTATGAGTCAAAAATGTGTATCCGATTTAATAACCAAATGTAGGTTAATTGCTACGCATTTCAATCACACCGTTGTAGCCCAAAATGAGCTGAAGAGAATTCAAACAAGATTAAATGTTCGTCCACTTTCTGTCATGCAAGATATTCAAACACGCTGGAATAGTAGTTTGCATATGCTTGAGAGGATGAGCGAAATTAATGAGGCCATTTGCCTTTATGCTTCAAGCAGCACAAAAAAAAGCCTCTA
>SEYY01021287.1:12500-30000 GCA_009176605.1 Armadillidium nasatum | reverse complement strand
ATATTTTAGAAATTAAAAATCAAAGTTGAAAGACCAAACTTTGATGCCTAACAACCTTCAAACTACAAACTCGACAGTTACCAAAGTTTGCATGGGAAATCAGAAAAGTACAACCCCAAGTCAGACTAGTTAGTGACATTGAAATTCCAGTAATGTCTTCTTGCCGAAGATTGTAGCTGTTCTTGCAGAAGACTTGAAGAGACAGGACAAGATATGGAGATAAGAAGGTGATAGGATAAAACCAGAGGAGGAAAGAGTTTAGCAGTGTAAGGAGAAGGATAAGAAGTTAGGAAAAGATCAAATATGTTGGGTTCATCACCAAGACGTTCAGGGATACTGTTTGGGAGATGCACTAACTGCTGAAGGTTGTTCTGGATAGAAAAGTGGTAAGCGAGTTCGCCAACTGGATCATGAGAACTAGATGAAAACCATTGGTGGTGATGAATGTTGAAATCACCTAAAATGATTTCAGAGAAATGAGAAGAAAATGTTTTCTATTTTGAAGTTAAGATAATCGAAGAAATTTTTATAGCTAGAAGATAAGTAGACAGAACAAATGAATTTTTGTTGTAAATTTGCAAGAAAGCTTAATCCGTAAAGTAGAGAATTCAGAAGATTCCAAATTAGAGGCACGAGAATAGGGTTTGCTGTCAGTGCACTCAAACATGTAAGTTTCTGTAAAGAACAAGAGATGAGGTCTATAAGAAGAGAGGTGGTGTTTGACAAAGTGGAAATTAGAAAAAAAAACACGAATGTTTCAGAAATTAATGGAAAAAAAATGGACTGCACCAGGGCAAGCCGACATCAAGGTCTTGGTGGCACCAACCCCATCACTGGAGGCCACCACCTTCCAAGTGGTGATTGAGGAAGAAGTAGAAGAGGGGCATAATTTGGATTGCTGTCCTCCAACCATCAATACACACACACACACACACACACATATATATATATATATATATATATATATATATATATATATATTATAATATATATATATATATATATATATATATATATATATATATATATATATATATATATATATATATATTTCTTTATAGATCTTTTAAAATTAATTAAGAGTGATCTGAGAAAGTTGAAAAAGTTAAAGGAAGAAAATGAACGTGAAACAAAAGAGGGCGTATATTTGGGTATGGAGAAACTTGATAGAGAACTCAGGTTTCCAACCACTTCAACGCCTTCTATTGTTTTAGAACAGGAATTGGAAAAAGAAAAAAAAGAAAAAGTAAGGTAAAAATTAATTTTTTTAATTTTATTATTATTATAATTATAATTGTTATATTAAATTAATATTTATTATAACTTAAAAAAAAATAATATATTATATATATATATATATATATATATATATATATATATATATATATATATATATATATATATATATATATATATATATATATATATATATATATATATATATATATATATATATATATATATTATATATATATTATAGAAAGGATGACATTGTTACAAGTGAATATGAAACTTATTCTTCTGAGAAGTCAGAAGCCACATCACGACAGGCATCATCTCTATCTTCAGGTGAATGTGATAATAATAATAATAATAATGACATTGGTCAGGTTTACTCAAAATTTAAAAAGATGGATTTCTGTAATTTTATCTTGTATAATTTATTCATACATTTACATATATTTATATGTAAAGTTACGTAATGTTAAGGCTATAGAAAATCTAGCTACCTTGTACTGATGATGAAACACAAAACTACCTGAATGAATATTAAAAAAAAAACTTGAACAAACATTTTTTTTGCTTTCATGAAGTAATTGTGGTGAGTATTTTACATTTATTAATCATTCATACGATAAATATCTTGATCTACTCTTTTGAATTTGACACCTGCCAGGTATAACATTTATAAATCAGTCATACGCTAAATATATCAGTGTGCACATTTAAATTTGATACCTGCCAGATATAAGAAGTAATTATGTTTTCGTGAGGTTATTAACATTGTTTTGAGTATTTGGGAGATTATGAGACTTATAAGATTGAGAAAGCTGAAGATTGAACCTAGAAAGTTTCCCTCATATAGAGGAGTGCAATTTTCCATGGGGGTGCGAATTTTATTTAAAAAAAAAAAAAAAAAAAAAAAAGATGCCAAAATATGTTTTGTAATGTAATGATATTAGTATAATAATATGTTTTAAGTGTAATAGATTTAATGGTACTTTGAAATATTTACAATTTTCTCTGGGAATGAAAAAAGGTAGGGGGGGGAGGGATGAACATTAAAATTCCATACATACAAAATTGAAAGCAATTTCTTTTAAAATTTACAGAATCGTCTGATAAAGTTACGGATAGAAAAAAGGAAGAAAAAAGAAAAAGAAAAACCAACCACATCGGTGGCTGTCAGAAAGAAAGATAAACCCAAAAAGTAAAGCAGAAAACTGGTAAGATTTTTAAGTTATATATATATATATATATATATATATATATATATATATATATATATATATATATATATATATATATATATATATATATATATATATATAATATATATATATATAATATATATATATATATATATATATATATATATTATCTTATTAATATCATATCGTAGTTAAATATTAAATATCAGTAAGGTAATTAATTCGAAGTAAGCAAAGCAAAAGAGAGATATAGCGCCCTGCAATAGAAATAAAAGTTACATTTCTATTAGATTAGCAAGGAGAGATGCATTATGAAAGAGGGAACCATTAGAGGGAGAACACCCTTGAGATTTTGAGAATCTCAAAAAATGCTAAGGATTGAATTCTGTATTTGATAAGTCTGGAGAAGGAGTTAAAAATGGGACTTCCTCAAGACACTTTTCTTTTCAAACAGCAATAGTGATTTGTAACCATAAGATTCAAAAAGGAAATTTACAAGGAATACTAATATTCCTATTAGTATATGTTATCATGAAATTGGATAAAACTATTATCATTTTCTTTGTTTTATTTGAAGAATTGTAGGTTATTTTTAAGACAATGTGCGATTAAGTTAGGGTTTAAAACAAAAATATACGTTTTGGAAATGAATGTTTAAGAATTTGTGACAAAAGCCTATCCTGATATTTATGATGTTGAGAATCAGTTTGAAAGCAAAAGTAAAGGAGCTTCTAGGTTTCAAAGGTTTAATAAATGAAATAGTAACTATTCATAATATTTTTTTATGATTTTTTTTTAAATAGTTTGCCATTTTTTATTTTCCTTTTTTTTTGTGTGTGTGTGTGTTATCTTGGCTGACCATATTTCCCTCAGACTCAAAAACTGACAATGAAATGTCGAATATGGTTGGTATAATGTGGCTTACACCTAATACCAATAATCTGCCTCTTTAGTTCAGTTTCAAGTTATTGCCACACATTGGTTTTTCTAAGTCTTTTGCAAAATTTAAAATGATGTTCTTGTTATCTTCACACAAAACAACAACACGAACAATACATATTTGGCACTTATTTCCTTCAACATTGCCCACTGTAGGTTGAATGTTTCACCAGGTAAAGATATAAAGTGTACAGTGTTAGTCTTGAATGACAAGATTTAGCGACAAGTATCGCAGAACTATTGAGAAAAAGTTCAATTTATTTCTTGCTTGACTCATCTAAACTTTTTGTTTTAGTCAAATTCTCTATTATTTCGCCCATTACCTGCTGTTATCAAACTTGAATCATAATTATAGCTTCTGATTTGGTACGTACTGAAGAAAATAATGGTTCATAAATTTTCTTTTACAATTTCGACAAGTTGTCATTTGTACATTTCATCATATAAATAATAATAATAATTAGAACTTTGTGTGTAAGCAATGGTTTCATATAAGCAACATGAGCTTCACTTTGAATTGTTTTCGCTTGATTTATCTAATATCACGTTTCACCATAAATTAAGCTAATGTTTAACTGAAACCAGAGTCGTTTCAACATCCTTATGTTTCTGGTTGTGTAGATGTTGGATGATCTTGCATCTGTTTCTGAGAGCAACAGAAAAATGGACATATCCTGTCAAATTCACTTTTTTTCATTGAACACAACTACGAACACGAGATTTTAGAAACGGACTAATTATTAAAAATTATTTTACGGCGCAGGCCACATTCATAACCCCAAATATTGAAACCCTTTTGTGACCAGAAGCAAACCAAAATAAGCCACTGATACTCGTGCATACAAACAGGAAAAGATACAATTTTGATTTAAATTTTGCAAGTATAAATGTTTGAAAGGGTAAGTGGATAACAAATGAATATTTACAGAGGTTTAAGTTCTGAAAAAAATACTAGTAGACTTTTAACTATCGTCATTGAGTGATTATAACACTAGTTACAAAATTTTGAGGGTTTCAGCACATTTTTTCTTGTCTCAAATAAATGGATTCCGTACCATAGAATGTATGTAGACACATGCAAATATTCATTTATATAAGCTACATTACAAAATACTTCTTCTTCAGTACAAGAAAAAAAAATTCTTATTTTCAAAAGCTTTTGAAAGAGGATCTCTTTCATTGAAACCATTAATATTATTAAAATTCACATTGATATTAGAGTCCTAGTCGGTACATTTTCATAGATTTTAGACTATGCAAAAGTTCATGTCAAAATTCCTTCAGAAAATCGTTTCTCAAAAAATAATCTTGTATTTGAGGTAAAGCAAATTGAACAGTTTATGTACGATAGCAATGCCATATTAAAATCTAACAGTATATTTCAGCGCATACAAAAAATGGAACCAATGTTTACTTCTGTAAAATAGTTTGGCTTGCCACATTGTGGACTTTCAAAGCAATAGTAGTCATCTACACTCGATCGATTCCCCCCACCCCACTAGAAATTACGTTGAGTGTTGATCACCTCACTTCAACACATTGATACAATTTTAATCCAATTTGTGATAAATCTCCTACATGATGGAAATAGGATTCTCATTTTTAAATATAAGTACCGTGCCGGAATAGGAAAACATTAGAGGAATGCAGGTTAAATTCTCTTAGCTTTCCTCGCCTTATAACTTCAATAATAGAATTGGTATCGAGTAAAGCACCGCCCTAATCTTTTAGTAGAAGCATTTCATACCTTTTAAAACTTTTGTCACACCAACAGAAATTGGGCTTGAATTTAGTTATTGATATTTATACAAATATTAAAATAGCTTTTTTTTTTTTTTTTTTTTGCTTAAATATATTTTATTGGGTTTAAATGTTTGAAAGATTTTATAATCCTTAAAACTGCATCTGCACACAGTTTGAAGTTACTGCTTTCTGATGGTGAGTAATGTAATCTTTTATGAGTACTATTTCATACTAGGACTACTTCGGAGATCATGATGTTACGTTTATCAAAATGTTCAGTATTTTCAGTTCTTCACACTATCAGCAAAGCAGAAGAGTTGGAGAGGAATATGAGGAAACCTCGACTCGAGTTCGTTGTAGTTAGTCCGCGTGACTTGGACTGGCATATAGTCTGCCTATATGAAAATGATTAAGAGCAGTTATTAAAATCATGTTACTAATAAAGAAGCTATGAGCCCGATTATGATTGAATGCGTTGTAGATTTCCTTTTATCCTCTCGTCCTTTTTTTTAACTATATTGTATTACAAAGATAATTTCCAGAGTACTTCAAATTTAAGGAAAAAGTGGGACAAGTATTAATTTTTCTTAAATATTTGCAGAACTCCCTTCGTATCCAGAGAAACCCGATCCTGTCAACTTGTATCATTTCTACAAAGCTCACTGGGACAAATTTAAAGTACCTGGAGAAGACCCAAGAAGTGCATTACGTTGGGATATCAGATCAAAATTATTTTACTCCAATTTGTGATAAATCCCCTACAAGAAGGAAATGGAAATAGGATTCGCATTTTTAAATATACTCATTTTTTACAATAGGTACAAGTATTTTATATAGAGGTTTTATTTTAATAAAGGATCTTAGAATATTTTTATTTTATTAAGTATGACAATAATACATCTAAAAATATTTCTGAATACAAAATTAAATATTTGTATATTATGTACAATATCTTAATAACAATTACCCTAAAAAAAAAATGTCTAAAAAATAATACAACGAGTATTTTTATTATTAGAAAAAGCGGTCATCTTTTTGTACATTTTAGTTTTACTCCAATTAAAACTAAACTATTTCGTTAATTTGAGAAAAATTTTTCCAACTTCCAAAGTAGGCCCATATATATATATATATATATATATATATATATATATATAATATATATATATATATATATATATATATATATATATATATATATATATATATATATATATATATATATATATATATATATATATATATATATATATATATATATATATATATATATATATATATATATATATATATATATATATATATATATATATATATATATATATATATATATATATATATATATATATATATATATATATATATATATATATATATATATATATATATATATATATATATATATATATATATATATATAATAATTATATATATAAATATAAAATTTATTTCTTTTGATATTTTTTTTATTATTATTTTCTCTCCCTTCTTATAAAGAAGGATACTTCATGGCAGGACAAATTATTTTTATTTTAAATTCAGTTTTTGGATAAACTGTACAAACAAGTGGTACAAAAATATTCTATTCTCCCTCCCTTTATAATTGGCTCAAAAAAACATTTAAGTAATAGTCGGATGTTCGTCGTATTATGTATCCCCAATATTTAATCTCTTAAAGATTACTTAATTTTCATCCAGTTATAATAGTAACAATAATTGTTCTACAGTACACGGGATATAATATATATATATATATATATATATATATATATATATATATATATATATATATATATATATATATATATATATATATATATATATATATATATATATATATATATATATATATATATATATATATATATATATATATATATATATATATATATATATATATATATATATATATATATATTCGCCTATGAAACTAAAAACATTCTGGAATTTGCAATCAACTTATTTGTTTTCAAAAAAAAAGAAAAAACTTCCCTGTACATGAAAACTCATACAAAATAAAGACACAATAGAAGGTCTTAGTTTAGGGCTAAGACATCGCATCGCTTTTGACTATCGAACACGCCTCCAAGATTTCTTGGAACGATCTTTCGAAGCACCTCTTCAACTCGGAATAGGAAGCTATTAAAATGTTCTGCTCGTTCTGTGACATTAGACATACCTACAAAGTAAAATCCGATAAATGTTAAAGAAACAAAAATATTTTTCCAAACTACACCATTGAATATCAAAAGAAAAGTTTTACAAATATCCTAAAAGGAGCTCGACTATTAGTAACAGGAAGATCTATAACCTAATATTTTTACCTTATCAGTCGAACCACAGTCTAACTTATTCAAGACACTAACAATGTGTCCGAAGTCCAACCATGGATGACCATCTTCCGTTTGCTGTATTTTAAAAAGAAAATATTCAATATACATTTTTTTAAAGATAAATGTTTTTAAATATTTCAATCATATACCTAATGCAACCATGCGTGAAGATGTTTAACTTTACATTTTTACACTGAAACTAATATAAACATGAGTTTTGCGTGATATCGGTAGCTTTCTTTTTAATAAATAATAAAATTTTATAGAAGCATTAAGAAATGTATGTATGTATTACTGGCATAGGAAGTACTACCAACAACTTACTTGATGAAAAATATAATCACGAAAAAGTTTCAACATAAACCTATCTCCGGTTTCGCTCCAACCCGTATCCTGATTTAATCTGAAATGATAAAAATTAATATTTCTATATGTCTATTTATTCCTTTAACAAATTTAATAATAATAATTCAATCTGAAAAAATATTTAATCATCCCTCACTGAGGTCTATCTACAATAGCATTGAGTTTGGTCAATATTCTAAATAATCTTCCGTTGTGTATTTCCTTCCCAAGTTCAGCTTCGTAAGTATCGCCGCGTTGTGTTGCAGATTCGAGGGCGGTGTAAAACCTAAAAAGGATTTACATAAAAATTACTTATATTCCAAGTAACCTTTAAAAATATAATGAAAATTTTAAAATTTCTTTTTAAAAAAAAAAAAGTATAAAAACTTCTCATATCGAAAATTTATAATAAAATACAACCTGGCTCCTATGATAGGCATTACATCGTTAATGCTCTTCACTCTCTGGGATGTTAGGAGGCAAACTACGAGGGTTGCCAGATCCCTTGAGTAATGTCTATTGATGAGATCGATGGCCGTAGAAATGTTTTCTCTTTGGAGTGCTAAGTTACTACCACACGACAACGATACAATAAGCTTTCCCAAGTTTACTAAATCTTCTTGCTAATATATATATATATATATATATATATATATATATATATATATATATATATATATATATATATATATATATATATATATATATATATATATATATAATATTATAAGGGATGAATCGATTATTAACCCACATTGGATATTTTCTAAATTAACCAGATAGTTTAAACAAGGAATAAAATTTGGTAATTTTTCGTTTTATTTATTTTTTATGTATTTTAAAATTTTACTCTAATTTTCATTGGCTAGAAAAACAGACTAGTTATTAAATGGAACTGCGGAGCCCAAGCGGTGAACCACTTTTTTTTTTTTTTAGTACATAAAAAAATTTGCGACAATATTTTTCATTTAAAAACAATAATTAAAACGACAGAACCTTGTTTTTATAAATCAAAAGTCATAAATTTTAGAACCTGAAATTAAAGATTTTCTGCTATAAATTGTTTATAAAAAAAATTTATACACAAAAATATCTATTAAAATTATAAACCTGTCTCGATGAACAAAGATATATCTATAAATTTAAAATTTCATTCTAAAAATAAAAAAATATAATTGCCTACTCTCTAGCAATAAAACAAAATCTACCTTCAGAAAAACAATAGCTTTTACCAAACTTTTATTGATGGTTAGCGAATTTCAATCCTCTTAAAAACTAGAACAAATATTTCTGCATTTTCAAGACAATCTATTCCTTACAGGAATATTATCTCTTAAATTGGCAAGAAAAGTTGATACACTTAAATATTTCAAAGAGAGGTTACTCAAATGAATTGTCGTTTCATCTCGATTTTTTTTCACTTAAATGTCTCATCATTTCTTGGTAGTTGGTAGTAAGCGTAACTTTAAGTAATACTGCATATCTCAAGTAAAAGAACATTTGCATGTTCTTTTCCTCTTATGTTCCTTGTTACTCTCTTATCACCAAAAGCTAATTCATTACATAACTGCGAAAGCGAAGTTCCTTATCATCCCCAAAACTGGCTGAAATATTTGATTAATTAATCTCCAATGCGTAGAAGCACCCCGAATTAATGTATCTTACCAAATCTAGACACTCTGTTTATTTCTACTGATTCTAATTATATTAACAACCCGCATAATAATAATAAAAACCTTAAAAACTTGACTTATCTAATAGGTAGATTAATCGGTAATCGGTTTATTTTCTTATCAGTACATTCCTAAAATATCTGGTATGTAGAACAATTTTTATCAAGAATTTATTGACATTATAAAAAGTGTAAAAATTTCCTAAAAGTTTTCCCCAATTCCAAAAACTTTATATTTACTGTTAGATCCACATTTCTCGAACTTTAATAAACTATTATTGATTTAAGTGAGTCAAAAAGTTAAAAATAAATAAATAAATGACATATCTGCTTGACCTCTGTGTCGATCTTCTATAAGTTATATTTTTATTTTCAGAATCAGGGTCCAGTTCTTGAAATTTAAATTTGGTTAGGTTAGATTAATTATGTAGGTTATATAGGTTAGGTTACTATTAATGTATCCCCTGTCCTATTCCTATTGAAAAGTTTTGCTTATCGAAAGAATGCCGTGATGGCAGTCGACTGGGAACAAGAGATCACCAAATTTAGTTATTTTAGTTTGTTTTTGCACAGGGAAAAAAAATGGCATTCTACTATTAGATGCTCTACGATAGGACTGTCAATTTTTTCTGCTCCAGGGGCCAGTGTGTTGAGAAAAATGTAATGGGTGGTAGTAACTAGGGTCTTGTATGTATGTCAAGATATACTTTTAATGAAAGTGGGCTGATGGAGAGAGGCTTATATATATATATATATATATATATATATATATATATATATATATATATATATATATATATATATATATATATATATATATATATATATATATATATATATATATATATATATATATATATATAATTACCTGATATGTATGGACACCAGCAAGAGGGTTTACAGCATTGGGATCAAAATTAAGCACATCTAAAATGCCACAACAATTAATTCTAATTCTTGACTTATTATCTATTAACAATATTTTGCTGGCATCGAGCGTTCGACAAGCCAAGCCTTGGGTGTGAATTGCTCTGACAGCCCCCGTCAGTTGAATGATGTAGTTCCATAACATGGTCTCAGGCATCATTCCTTGAAAAGAGAAAGAAATATCTATCCTCAGATAGAAAATATACACATACAATTTAAAGAAACTTAACTAATATAATCATTATTAAATCACTTATATTAAACCCTCAATGAAATTTTAAAAATTATAAATAAAAATTACTAATAAATATTTAATAAGAGAGAAGATTTTCATTGTACTGACAATAGAATCTCAAATTTTTGAAAACTTTTTTTTTTTATTTATTTCTTCTATAATATTTAAAGTATTGCTTACAACTTTTTTTTTTTTTTATAACTGTCGCAATTATTTAAAAAGAGAAAATTCTTATTATTCTTTAATATACCAAATGGAAATTAAAAAATGAATCTAGAAATAATTCTAACCTTTCACTACGCCATTTCTTGAATCAAGGCCAGGCCTTGCACTACCAAAGGTGGTTGGGGTTGCGGATGATGACGAAGTGCCAGCCGCATTTAAAGACGCTGCAAGTCTTTCCCATCCATTAGGAGCAAGTCCTAAATTAAAAAAGTGTCTCGAACACAGGGTTTCAGCACCAGGGAAATAGTCATACACAAATACGATGGCTGATATATATATATATATATATATATATATATATATATATATATATATATATATATATATATATATATATATATATATATATATATATATATATATATATATATATATATATATATATATATATATATATATATATTATAAAGCTGGCTTGGGTAGCCTAATGATCAATATAAATATTATATATATATATATATATATAATATATATATATATATTATATATATATATATATATATATATATATATATATATATATATATATATATATATATATATATATATATATATATATATATATATATATATATATATATATAATATATATATATATATATATATATTATTATAATATTATTTTTACAATATGTATTTCAAATATAAAAACTATTTTCTTACAATTATCACCAAATTCTTTGGTTGTAAAAACTTCTCGTAGATGAGTCAAATTTGAGTGCTGAAGACTTTTCCAAATATCAACAATGTGCGTAACTTTAGTGTTGGTAAGGCGATACCCATGAATACGGTATAGGCAATAATACAAACCAGTCTTCATATTGGTGGCCTTGTCAAAATTTATTAAAACAAATTAACATTTATAAACACAGATAGATATAAATACAATTCTGTACCCTACTTGAAAAGTGCCTTGCCCGTGAGCGGTGGTAAATTTTTTTTTTTTTTTTTTTTTTTTTTTTTTTTTTTTTTTTTTTTTTTAAATGACTGATTACTGAAATTTCAATTTATTACAATTAAACTAATAAAATTTTAATGTTTCTTTAACAAAATGTAAATAAATAATAGTTATATATATATAATTGCAAGATATTAAAACAGAAAAGTATAAAATTTACGTTAAAATATTATGTTCAAATAAATTTCATGTTCAGACATAGACAATTACTTTTGAGAGTTATTGGTCTATTTCAAGGTATTTTTAAATACTTGAGGCCTACAATATTATTACACACGTTTTAGGTTAAATTTTATTTATAAAAAAATAAATAAATAAATAAAAAAACAAAAAATACACATAACTAGGTTATATTCCATGTTAAAATAATTAATTATAGATTTTCTAAAGGGTAAAAACTGTCCCATTTCTACTCTAGTTAAAAATACGTAAAAATAGAATACCTTATATGCAGATGTTGCATAGCCAAACATAGACGACTTGTGTAATGAATTCGGAGGTTCCAAAGGTACAATATCATGGTACATATCAATTTCACGAGGTAAATCTTTTAAAAATAATAAAAAAAAAAAAAAAAAATTCAATTAACAAAATCATAGGAATGGATAAAAAACAAACTATCTTGCAAACCCATAATTAAATAAATAAATAAAAAAATATATACATATATATTTTACTCCACATTCCCAATATTTACCTGGATATTGGTCTGGATCTGGCTGGGCCATTGAAAGCACCTGTCTTTCTATAATTTCGTTTCTCAATTCATCCCCCATAAAAAATTGAGGCGAATTTGTTGAACTTTTAAAATGATGGATATGAGGTGGTGTGGGAGGGGCGACATGATAAGGTAAGAATAACAATGAATTTTGAGAAGGTGCGTTGGAAGGATTGTAACTCATATCTTGAGCCGTATAAAAGTAAGTTGTTCCTCGAACATTTTCTTGGTATGTACTGACGGCTGATGAATCCCCTACACTTACGGTGGGTGCTTTACCATTAGGAGGGGGCGCGCTAACCCCACGAATGGGAGAGGGCTCTAATGGAGGGGAATGACCACGAATGGGCGATGAGGGAGATGTTGTAACATGTGAAGATGCTAGAGTGGCAGTGGGAGCTGAGAAAGATTGAAAAGATGGAGTAGAAGCAGAATGAGATAGCGCAGGTCCAATATTAGCAGTTGCGGGTGAAATAAAATCGCTCAAAGTAGAGAGAGAAGGCTGAAATATAATATATATATATATATATATATATATATATATATATATATATATATATATATATATATATATATATATATATATATATATATATATATATATATATATATATATATATATATTATATATATTATATATATATATATACTTTAATTTACCTATAGTGGCGAGAAGTGAATTGTAAAGTTTGCTAGAATAATTCAGGTATGGCTTTTATCTTAAATACTATGATATAATTCATTACATATACATTTTGTAACTCAAAATTTCTAGGAAAACATTACACACAATCTTTAATTTAAAAAAAATAAAAATTCCTTGTATTTTTACCTTTTCATAGAATTACCTTAAATAATAAAAAGAACTTCTACTGTAATATATATATATATATATATATATATATATATATATATATATATATATATATATATATATATATATATATATATATATATATATATATATATATATATATATATATATATATATATATATATATTATATTATATATTATTATTTCTTGTCTTTAGGGTAAATGAATTTTAATAAAGTTATTAATAGCAAATGTATTTAGTTTATTATCCAATAATAAAATTTTTATTCATAGGGTACAATTAGTCATAACCATAATTCAGCAAAATGCAGATAGTACTACTGTTTTCTAATTCAATCTCTACTAAATAAATCCATAAATAGATAAATAAATAAAAATGCATGTATAATAAATAAATTATATGTAATGTTTATTATAATCCAACTACCTCACTTCTAATAACTGTAAAATGTAACTATTCATTATTACGAATGCCATTAATATATCCCTACCCACGTATCTCATATTAAAATCCAAATATGTGCTACACAAAAACTATATATACCCACCCCTAAAATTTGTAAAGTGTATTAACCTCAAAATGGTTGTGTAGAAAATTTGTCTATAAATAACCTTACTTTTCTAGGTGTGACAGAGTCTAAGCCTAGAGCAGCTAAACTCTTTGTTAAGCTGGAAGCATGGACACCGCTTGATTGATTTAAGCTAATACTGGAACTCTGTTGACTTGAAGACACAATATGCTGATGCCCTATATGATTTTGTCGGCTAGAATTAATCCCAGGTTGAACAGTTTGTAAAGACAACTGACGATTCTGCAATAAACAGAGGAAAACATTTTGGAAACTGAAAAAATTTCTCTCACTCATACCACATCTATTTTACAAGCCTTTCTTAAGAAAAGTAAATTTCTGTAAATAATATCGATATAAATGACATTGTCACAGACAAGTTTAATTTTGTACATTTACACAACGAAAATATTTAATGAAAACGTTTTACACATACTGTACTTACCTTACATTCTTGTGTCATATACCTAAAATGGGCTACAATAAATTTGAGCTAAAAATTTAATAAGCTATTTTGATTTAGCAAGAATATTTTATTATCTACAATAAACATATCTTAGATGTTATTATAGTAGTTTTTTTTTGTTTTAAATTTCATTAAATTCTATATTATTATTTTTTTTTAAATCTTTCTAGAATGTTAAGATCATATGGCTTCTCTCACCGAATGTTCCTACGAGAATCGGAATTCTAAGATGCTTACAGAACTTTCCCTTATTCCAGTTGCTTTCTCTCTATAGAACTGTCTACTACTATATGTAGTTCACATCACAAAATTGGGGCACTTCCATACATACAACTCTTCTTGAAAATACATATAAACACATGCAAATCTTTCTCTTCTCATCAATCTTAACTCTCTCCGCAATAACCTTCTAAAAGCCAAACTTGTTTTACTATCCTTTTAGAATTAAGTATTTCAATAAAATACCCAACTCTCTAGTTGCATACCACTCCTTTTTGGAGGAGTTCTCTTGTAACTTGGCTTTTCAAGCTCTTATTCCTTCTGGCAAGTTCCCTGATCCCAAATTAAACCACTATGTCCATTCATTCTTAAACTCTCCTTTCTATTTTCTTCACTAAAGAGCTCTATACTATGTCTGTACTGAATACAGTTAATTAAAAGTAGGAATTCCTTCTAATCTAGTAATATAATGGATTGCATTTAAGCCTCTGGTCATTTTCCATTAGAGGTCATATATATATATATATATATATATATATATATATATATATATATATATATATATATATATATATATATATATATATATATATATATATATATATATATATATATATATATATATATATATATATATATATATATATATTAGTGATGGATCGGATGTCATATTTTCTAATTTGCGGATGCGGATGCGGATGCATGCGGATGCGGATGTTGAATTTTGGAGAAGTGCGGATGCGGATGCGGATGTTGAATTTTCGAAAGTGGATGCGGTGTGGATGCGGATGCGGATGTTGAATTTTCGAAAGTGCGGATGCGGATGCGGATGTTAATTTTGATGAGGATGCGGATGCGGATGCGAATGCGAATGTTATTATATATATATATATATATATATATATATATATATATATATATATATATATATATATATATATATATATATATATATATATATATATATATATATATATATATATTTTTTTTTTTTTTTTTTTTTTTTTTTTTTTTTTTTTTTTTTTTTTCACTATCATCTTTCCCACTTTCTTAAGGTGGTGCCCGCCACAATTCCCTTACAAACATAACTATTCTTACCTTTCAACGCTTTCACCACCTCCCTCCATCTCTGTCTCCACAAATATTATACCCTCGTCTAAACTCAAATTCCTTCCATCAAAATCACTCTCACTCCATCCATCCATCTCCACTTCGGCCTTCCCCTCCCCCTATCAACATCGGATCTACGTACCTTTCCAACCATTCTGTTCTCTTTCATTCTTCAAATATGTCCAAACCATTTTAGCACATCCTCCTCCTCTCTATCAATTACACCCTTCTTCCATTTACACATCTCCCTAATTCTTTCATTTCTAATCCTATCAATCCTTCTCAATTTATATATCGCTCTCAAATCTTTCATCTCAAAGACATTGAAACTTTTTCTCGACCGAGCACTTTTCGTCTATGTTTCACACACATACAATACAGAAGGTGAACACATACATTCAAACATTCTTATCTTTATTTCTTTCGAAATTTTTCCATTCTTCCATACTTTTCTTAGGCTGGCCAATACTTTCATTCCTTCTACCACTCTGTTCTTTATTCCTTTTTCCGTCCCACCCTTACCTTCCACCCAACATTAGTAGATATTTGAATTCATTCACCTCCTCAAGTTTCCATTCTCACACTTCTACAAACCAATTCCTCCCTCCACATTTCCTCATCCCCACCTCCAATCCTCATAACTTTATTCTTCGCTGGATTGAATTTCAATCTCTTGTTTGCACATTTCCCTACAAACTCTCTCACAAGTATTCTCATCTTTTCTCCAGATTCTGCCACCAACACATGCCGCATCATCTACAAAAAGTAAAACATTCACTTCACATTCACCCTCCATATTTCTCAACGTAATACTCTTCCCTTCTCTCTCCATTTTTCTAAGTAAACCATTCATCAATAGATTAAATAACATGGAGATATTACAAACCCTGTCTCAATCCCACTCCTATGCTAAACCAATCACGATAGTTCTCTCTTCACCCTCACTCTGGATCTACAATTCGCTATATATATATATATATATATATATATATATATATATATATATATATATATATATATATATATATATATATATATATATATATATATATATATATATATATATATATATATATATATATATATATATATATATATATATATATATATTAGTGATTGGATAGGATGTCATAATTTTTAATTTGCTGATGCGGATGCGGATGTCGAATTTTGAATGCAAGGATGCGGATGCGGATTTAAAAAAATAAAAAAATGTTGATGATTTTCGAAATGCGGATAAAAATTGAATTATGCGGATGGATCCGGATTTAATAAAAATTTTTGCATAATTATTTATAAATCTAATTATATTTTTATGAGGATGGGATGCCATCAGATATATATATATATATATATATATATATATATATATATTATATATATATATATATATATATATATATATATATATATATATTTATATGCATAATAAAAGTTTAAAACAATGTTAGAATTTTCAAGTTATAAACACAAGAAAAATTAAATAAACAAAATAAAATTGAAAGACTAGAGTTTGGGGTGGAGAAAAAAAATGATGGTAATAAGTATTTACTCACTCAAAGGGTGTTGTGAACAAGAAACGTAGAGAATGAATAAAAAAAAATTTTAAAAATCCAATATTCAACTTAGAAAAAATTTTGGCAAAACTGCAACCATTTAAAACCTTTAAAAAAAAAAATTTTTTTTTTTCAAAGAATAATATTCTTGTCTTGGAGTAAATAAATTTCAATAATTTCAATAATAGCAAATGTATTTAGTTCATTATCCAATAAT
>SEYY01021287.1:0-10000 GCA_009176605.1 Armadillidium nasatum | reverse complement strand
TTTTGATTCTTGTGGCAATCCATTGATTTGATTGAGAGACGGGGAAGGAATTGCACCATCAATTGAAACTGAAGATGATCCCACAGCACTCGCAGACGGTTGTATACCAAGATTCAAAAATATGGGATCCATCGAAACGCGCACAATTCATGGGAACACTTATCTTGAGGCAAACCTGGGAAACCTTAGTGTATCGAAATTTATTTTATATTAACAGGAGCATACTCTGCAATAAAAATAAGATTTGTTTAAAGGAGTTTTCATCATACTTTGTATATATATATATATATATATATATATATATATATATATATATATATATATATATATATATATATATATATATATATATATATATATATATATATATATATATATATATATATATATATAATAATAATAATAATAATTAAATGTGAAATTAATGTTTAAAAAAAATTAAAACCAACTTACTTTAAACACATGCAAATGAAACTGTACAAGTTTTAAAAAGGATTCAATATTTTTCAGAAGTAGCCTTAAGAATAAACCATTTCGTTAGGAGAACTAAAAGCAACAGTCAGTAAATGTATATACTCGTATATCTTGTAGTTTAAAACTATTGATAAAAATAGTTACAGAATTATCTATATTATCAATTTACCAAAATATTAGCTCCTACCAAGGCATATCTCTAAAAATATACTAATTTTCAATGACTAGAATCATGTTACTTATGTGTTTAATTTTTTAAATTAATATGAATATTTAAAAATGACTAACATTAACTTTGAAAATAAAATAATTCACTTACTATACAATACACAACTACGTATCCACTGTAAAAATGGTACCACGCATACATTCACCAGTCTTCAAACCACTTTGAACAAAAGATCATAGTATATTACTTGCCAATCTACGATTTTTTTTTTTTTTTAATAATTTCAAAATAATAAGGCTAATATTTAATAAATTTATATATTTTAACGTTGGTGAATAAACACAACGTATCTTTAAATAATGAAAATACAACTTGCAAATATCAGAGGAAGCATGTATTATTTTCACATGCTAAAAACAGCTACAAAACAAATATTCTAACCCATCTACTTATAAGAATAAAAAGTTTTTTCATAATTTTTTTTTAATGTGTTTAAAACTACTAATCGTCTCTTAACCTTTATATATTTTATAATTAAGAAATTCCAAATTTCAAATAGTGAATAATCTAGAGAAAAGGAGGATTACAATAGTTCAGAAAAATATGAAAATAACATACTTTACCAGAATAACATAATGCAATTGAATATAGCCTCTGATTCAACCTTCTTTATAATGATGTGATTCACAAAAATGTACTTCAAACAGTAACCTAAAAATAATTTAAAATTATGCCATCTTTTTTGCAACAATGTTAAAAGTGTTTCAGAAATTGCTTAAAATTTTTACATATCCTTAGTTTCACCAGTTTTTATCCTTAGTTTTACAGTTATACCTGCCAAAACACTGAAATAACTTGGTAAAAATAACACTGGTAATTTGAAAGTATAAAAAACAAAAAAAATGCTTGTTTTTCAAAAATAATTTTTAACTATTTTACATGTAAAAGAAAAAATGGAGAATTAGAAAGAGGCGCAATATATTTTAAAATTTGAAGTCAAGAAACCAACTTTCGTATAAATAAATTAAGCAGATAAAAATCAATATTCAATAATCATCAAAATATATATAAAATCCATATTAATAAAAAACTCAAACCCCAGTAATTATTTGAAATTAAAAAATATACAAATGCACTGTTACAAATATATTTCTAAATTACTACTACTAAAGAAAACCAAATTCAATTATATAGTGTACGTGTTTTAACATTTCATTCTTAAATATTTTTAAACACTTAATTCTTTATTGTAAAAATTAAGCACTCAAAAATGCTAGGATTAGTTACATACTAATTCTAATTTTAAAGAATAATTGTGAATATGGATACATGTGATTGAAAATTAATTTAAAGGTAATTTGAAAAATAAAAATATTGAACAAATAACAATGATAAAGAAGTTGTAGCAGCAACTTCTCTAACATATCTAAATATTTAACAATTATTTTATTCACTTTCTCAACAGATTTATGGGGGTTAAAAGAAATATATTAATAGTTTTTAAAAATATTGCAAGTTAACACCTCAGAAATGTTTTCTCAGCGTATGGAATTAACTATTTTAAAAAATGGAATGAATAACTAAATATTATTTCTAGACAATGTGCTTTTAATTTCATAACTAATAAAAATTTACTAATTAACATTTCAGGTAATTTCTTTTTACATATCAAGAAACACAATAACTAATTATTCAATACTATATATTATATACAAAAACATATTATAAACTACAATATGTACAAGTTTATATAAGCTATGTAGAGAAATATTTTAATACAAAAATAAAATTTGAAAGTTAATATTTCCCTTTTTTCATATTTCCTATTTTCAGCTTTATTAAAGAAAAATAAATGTACCAAGCAAATTAATTTTCAGGAATTTTTGACCAAAATAATGTCAAATAATACTATTCACAGAATTATAGAGATTTGTTAAAGAATAAATATTAGTCCATAAAGTAAATACTGAATTGCTTTTCTGAATATAATTACAATGATATAGAGGAGTATAAAGTTTTGAAGGTTGAAATATGAAGAATCACTATGGCTAAATAGGATACTAAGAGGGTTTGGCATTTGAATGCAAAGTCATTTTGATCAAAATGGGTTGTAAATACAAAATTACAAATTTTGAATTGACAAAATACTATTAAAAAGTTATACAATATTCATATTTCAAGTAAAATCAATACGTACTTACCAAGCTCTCTCCAAATAAACTATGAAAAGCTATTATTAGATTTGTATTGGCAACTAATAACAAGAACAACCATTTGTAAAATATCAAAAATAACGCAGCACTAATATTTAATATCAAATAATCACTTGATCTTACATAAAAAAAAAAAAAATAAAAAAAAAAAAAAAAAAAAAAAAAAAAAAAAAAAAAAAAAAAAAAAAAAAAAAAAAAAAAAAATATAAATAAATATATATAATATAATATATATATATATATATATATATATATATATATATATATATATATATATATATATATATATATATATATATATATATATATATATATATATATATATATATATATATATATATATATATATATATATATATATATATATATATATATATATATATATAACAAATTTAAACATCCTATAAGTAATAAATACAGTAATACATTTTGGAAAATGTAATCTGCTTCATAGTTTCATTTCAAGCTAAGGTTGAAGTGAAATGTAGTATGGCAAAAAAGTAAAAATATGAAGCCTACTCAAAGACAGCAATAAAACAAAGAAACTATATATTAATTAGTATAAAAAAAAAATAAAAAATTCAGTAAAGTTATATCACAAGAAGCTACAACCATCAATACACATAATACACAAATTAAGAAATTGTAAGAAATTTAATGTAAATTAGTGTACAATTAATCAGGTTTTAATATTATTCAAAATTAAATCATTATGAATAATAAAAGAGTCTGCCAGTCTATTGAGGAAAAAAAAAAAAAAAAAAAAAACATCTTTTACTCTGTAAATCACCTGAGTGCCTGTGACAAGAACTTTGAAATTGTTTTCAACTTGATATCAATATGTGGTACTGCATTTTTAATATAATGTGTTGATATTATTTAACAAGAAACACCAATGGGTTCACCAACATAACCTGAGAGCAATCTCAACAAGAAAAAATAGAAACACCCATGTTATCAACCAGTTTTTCCTATCAAGCTTCTCCACAGGGAAAGAACTTTTTAAGATTGTTATTGATTCCATAAACTATTTTACTATTTTTAAGCAATAAGTATCTTCAAAATAATTTTAGAGAAAATGATAGTTTAAGTATAGTATATTACTCATAGTGAAATTGCTTTTGCCTCTTAAATTATAATCCTTTCTGACCACTGAATATTGTGTTTGAAAGGAAATTATCACTGGATTTTAATTTATTTAAATAAGCCGAAATAAGTTACTTCATTGTCTAAATATTAGGATGAACTCAAACTATATGCATGGAAACATACTTGATATGACATTTTTATATTGATATTGTAGAACTAAAAAAAATTAATGCCAATAGTTAAATGAAAGTTTAATTTTGTGATGTACATTAAATTAAAAATGAGTATTAGCTCTTTTTAAAAGAATGTCCAAAAAAAAAATAAAAGAAAAATTAACTTATATAAACTTATATAATATATATATATATATATATATATATATATATATATATATATATATATATATATATATATATATATATATATATATATATATATATATATATATATAAAAGAAATATCATTAGTTTATGTAATTTTTGGTGTTAACACTTATCAAAAATAGGAAAGTATTCTTTAAGTATCTAAACCAGTTTGTGACTGGTATTATATAGCAAGGAAGAATTTAATTTCTATAATTTTCATAAAAATATTCAATAGTAAAGGTGAGATGGAGAAACCCATGGAGGGTCCTAATGTATAGCAATAAAGAGTATTAGAAGTTAAAACTAAACTTTTTTTGGTCATAAAGTCGAGTTAGATCAAAATATGTGATAATAGGTAGTGATGTACAGAGTTTGGGATCCAGGAACTTATGGATTTGGCTAGTTTTGCAGGCTCAAACTCTGTCAAATAATGTGATATAATAATTTTTATATTTTACTGCAATAAAAATTACAGTAGCTTGACTTGAATTCAGACTAACACACAGACTAGGCTTTAAAAACTAGACTCTGTACATCACTAATTTTAATTGGTATATTTACTAAATTATGGTATGATTCTAAATCTCAAAGTACCTTATGGTAAATTCCACTATCACTTTGAACAGACACTTAAGTCATAACATCATAACTAATCAATATCTTTAAAATTACATTTAACCATTTTTTTTTTAATTTAGTTTTGAAAATATTTTTAAATTATATAGGCTATACTTTTACAAATTTTATTAAAGTTTTTTGAATTTCTAATTCAAATATCAATAACTTTTCAGTACTTTTAGAAAAAATAAATTTAAGATATCTTAAGATTATTTTGTATTACTTTAATTTAGTAAATTAACCTTCAAATAATAAAAACATTGACAAGATGTAGAGGTTTGAGAAGAAAATAACCCTCCTGCCTCTCAAATACTCACATTGAGTATTTACACTTTATATATATATATATATATATATATATATATATATATATATATATATATATTATATATATATATATATATATATATATATATATATATATATATATATATATATATATATATATATATATATATATTTTTTTTTTACCATTTTTTAAATATAGAACCAAGAAATATAAGTAATCTTATTGTCTGCACCAGAATTCTGATAAAATATTAAATATAAATATTTTTAATAATAATTTGTTATCGTAACATCCTAGGAATTAATTGTCTATTTAAAGAAAAATTAATAAATTTTAAATATCATAAAATCAATACACTGAATAAAGTCTCTTTTATTACTCATTTTTTTGTAAAATATGGTAGGTAACTAACATGTGCTACATAAACTTCTGATAAAAACAAAATTCTTTTCTAAGTTAAAATATTTCCTCAACTCATACAGCTATTTACAAGGTCTTTGGTACTGTATAACCCATAGATAAGTTAGAGACCTCTGGTGTGAAATGTTTTATGCACAGCATATGTAGTATGTATAAAGGGAGAGAGTCATAGTGCCTACTTGATATGCCTGTAAACACTTCACGTGAGAGACAATTAACACTGAAAATATACTCTATGTCAGTGATATATAAATTGAAAAAATCATTGGGCACAGTTATGTAAAAGAAATGACCATACCCTGTCTCAATCTAATATTTCACATGCTCAAAAAATTTTATTATTTTTTAAACAATACTACCTGTTTTTCTAACTCTTACATTTTATATCCACTTTTATAGCATTACTTTTCAATACCTATTTGAACTTTGCGTGTATATATATATATATATATATATATATATATATATATATATATATATATATATATATATATATATATATATATATATATATATATATGGCTTAGGTATAGAATGTTTCTGAGTTTCTATATTTTTTATATCGCTATTTTATTTTAATCAATATCCTTTTTATCGATATTTTAATATTTTTTTACAGTAATTTTAGTTTAAGTTTCACTGAGATTGTGATAGGTAGTTTAAATATGGATCTTCAAGATATAAGTATAATTTGTTCTACAGATTGGTCTCTTCTTGCATTTTTGCAACATTTTAAATTAGTTCTTAGTGAAAAACAATGTGATAAGTGTAAAGTAAAATGTCAAATATCAAAAGTAAATGGTAAATTTTTTTTTTACTGCAACGAAAATCATTGTGATTATAAAAGTACAGTCTCAAGTAAGTTAATAGTTTGTAATTTTATCTTTAGTTAAGATACCTTAAATTTTGGTTATGTTAGAAATATATTTAAGTACATTAAATTATTATTATTATTTATAATATATATATATATATATATATATATATATATATATATATATATATATATATATATATATATATTATATATATATATATATATATATATATATTTTTTATATTTAATTTATGGATTAATGATCATGCATCAAAAGTGCTTAAATTTTCTTTTATAATTTATATAGAGGAATATTGTTTTCTTATAATGTATAAAAATTTAAATGGTTGAAAATAAAATTTTGTTGAAGATTTGATTGAATATATATTAGGAATTCTAAACTCTAACAGTTCTATATTGGATAAATTATATTAATGAAGATCAGATTCTTGTATTACCCTATATGAAATCTTGAACCAAATATTAAGGAAGTATATATGTTACTAAAATAATAATTATACTTATAATTATGTAAACAAAAAAAATCAAAAAAACAAAAAAATCAAAAAAATCATTTATTTTTCATAAAAAAATCAATTGATTTAATCAACTGATTAAATCAATTTGATTTAATCAATGCCAACCCTGTTATTAAGATATTCTTAATCTATTTTTATTCAATTTGTATTTGTAGATAAATATTTAAAAAAAAATTTAAATATAATATATTGCATTGAATATTACTCTTTAAAAATAATAAATCAATATTTTTTTTTTTTTTTTTTTTTTTTTTTTTTTTTGTTATCCATTTGGAAATATCCTTATATAGTTAGATTTAAGGATATATATTTAAATATATAATTACATATAATATATATATATATATCTAATAAATAAAAAACATTTAATTCTTATAAATAGATTTTTTATGTTATTGTCCATTTTAAATTATATATATGTTTTAGATTTAAGGACTTCTAATTTAAGTAAACTACAGCTATGCATGTACTATAACTTCCTTAGATTTTAGCAGTTTAACCAAACATAAATAAGATGTAACTGCTATATTAAATCATTAACAACCATTTATTGCTATACAATCTTCTGGCAACTGGCTTACCTTAGGCCTTGAAAGGTGAGTAACTAGGCCTTGCTATAAGAAATTACAATTGCAAACATAATATATACAAATATTATCGATAGTTTTGACTAAATTACATGCTAAAACTATTACTAATTTTAAGGTTGCCATTACAGAAGAGGAATATTAGCCTTTAAAAAATTACAATAAATGTTAAATTTTTAAAAAAATGTCAACAAACACAGAAGATACCAATAAGTACCGTAACGAAACGATTTATTTTCGGTACTTATATGATGTTCTTATGAACGACTTCTTATAGAGGATCGAAATGCGCTCATTTTGAAATTTAACTTTTTTTTTTCTTACAGAATATTATTTAATGTATCGAATTAAATTACAATAAAAAATATGTTCTTTTTAATAAATAAATAAAAAAAAGTTCAAACCTCTTTGTTATATCATTTTTAATTTGTACGCTGTCATTCAAACTTTTACTGGAAGCAATTCTTCAAAACCCATTTCAAAAAACAGCATAAATTTCAAAATATAATAATTTGTAATAGCTTGAACATAAATTTTATTTATTTATATACTCATTTTTATACTTTGTAGTAGACACTTTATCATCCAAAGACTTAGGCGGACAGATGCTCTCTTTTAGGCACCTCTTGAAATCTTTTACCTCTTTTAATTTTCATATCGATACAGAAGCTGAACTTTCTCTCTTTCCGAAGGATACCACTTTTCCTGTCACTCCTCTTCCTGGTGCAACATTGTATGCAGTCAATGGCATTGCCATTGCTACATATGGGGAACAAAGTTGCATGCTTGATTTAAACCTTAGAAGGACTTTTGGTTGGATTTTCGTTATAGCCAACGTTTAGCAACCTATTATCTATTCATATTTACTGATTATAAACCTATACTATTCACTATGCAGTCTCGCACTAAACGTCACTCTCCACGAGAGGCACGCCACCTCGAATTATATCGCAGTTCACTACAGACATCAGACATATTCATGGCTTTAACAACCACACCGCCGATGCCCTTTGTCGGATAGAGATTAATGCACATTATTCGATATCCCTGGTTAATTTTGAGGTCATGGTGGCTGCTCAGGAGACAGTCGGTTCTTCTCTACAACTTCACTAACTTCAGCTACCAGGTCTCACTCGACAATTTATCTGTGATATGTCTATTGGTTCTCCTCGTCCTCTTGTTTCTTAATCCTTCAGAAAACAAGTTTTGCACTCACTGCATGACCTCTCACGCCCAGGTATTTTAGCACTCAGAAGCATGTTGCTTTTCGATTCGTGTGGCCGAACATGGAGTGATCTCAAAACTTGGTCTCGCTCTTGCATAGCCTGTTTAAAGAATAAAGTCTCATATACATACCAAGGCTCCCATCGGTGAATTTCTTTCTCCAGATGAGAGGCTCCAATATGTTCAAGTTGACCTTGTCAACTTGCCCCATTCCACATTCAGAAGGTTCATTTTATCTTCTTACTTATGTTGACCGTTTCACTCGTTGGCTGGAAGCCATTCCGCTCAAAGATATCACGGCTGAAGCATTTGCCAAGGCCTTCTTAACCAACTGGGTGTCTCGTTTCGGTGTACCAGAGACGATCACGACAGACCAGGAACGTCAGTTTGAATCATTTGTGGCGTAATTTTATGTCTCTGTTGGGCACCTTACGAATTCGAACCTCCTCATAACATCCTGCAGCAAATGGGATGGTTGAACGTTTCCATCGTCAGCTGAAAGCTTCACTCTCTGAATATAGAATAGAGCAGCATAATGTAAGATTATGTAGAGAAAATTTTGAGTTACAGTTTCACTATTTGACATTTTAAATATGAATCTTATTAAAATCAGATCTACAATGAAAATAAGTTCTTCAAAAGAAGGCATAATGGTAATTCTAGTTTGTCTGAAAGTACTTCGTTGTGTAGAAGCAGAGCTAATTTTCATCACAGCCTATTTTGATTCTAAACTGTTTTCCCATGTTTAAACATAAGTACGATACGACATAGAAGGTCAGTCAGAAGGAAAGAGAACTTAATAAATATGAATTGCTATTTGTGTACAAAGAAAAACGGAAGCATATAAATAAGAATGATGCTATATGAAAAAAAAAACGGTCTACAATAGCATGAAAAATGAAAGCGTTTATAGGACTGCATTGATTTTACTTGGAAGATTGATTTCAACAAAGAAATCAAGGTCACTCATTCCATCATGTTAATCATGATGCCTTTAAAACCTTTAGGAATAAATAACCACATAAATGACATAAGTGATTTAATTATAACGTTCCAGTACATTAACCATTAAATAAGAACATCCAACATGAAAGTTATTAGTATCTCATGGTATTGAAGGAATACCGAAGGGTAAAAGATATACCTCAGCGCTTTCATATTTAACCAAAGGTGTACATATTGAACACTATAAAAGA
>SEYY01021286.1:12500-20000 GCA_009176605.1 Armadillidium nasatum | reverse complement strand
AATTAAAAAAAAATTTATTACTAATGGATAGGTGATGAAGTGATAGATAGATGGTCAATAATGGAAAGTAGAAAGAGTCAGGATGAGACAAAATCCAGAGAACATCTTTTTAATTAATTTAAAGGGTGGAGTATGACCGCCTGCAATGTCTATTGTATAATTACACAAAAGGAATTTGATGACAGTTTTAAGGAAATAATGAGAAATACCAGAAGGGGAAAATTTAGTATTTAAAAGGTTGTACCAGTTTCAATCAATTGCTTTCAACGTATATATATATATATATATATATATATATATATATATATATATATATATATATATATATATATATATATATATATATATATATATATATATATATATATATATTATATATATATATATATATATATATATATATATATATATATATATATATATATATATATATATATATATATATATATATATATATATATATATATATATATATATATATATATATATATATATATGTTCCCCATTTTGATTTCTATTCTACCTTGTGGAAACTTATTTCATAATCCGAGTAAATTTTATTACCTGTTTTTGAATATAAGTGTCAAGGATGTGGAGATTTGTGGTCATCATGAAGTTCATTTTATCGTGGTGTTTCAGTTCATCACTAATATCTCAACTTGTTTCAATAGCTTTCATCCTTAAAATTATACAGAAATACCCAAATTACTGCAATGAACATGTCACAATCTTCTTTTATTTTAGTAAACTTTATAGGGGAATCTTTACAACATTATCTTCTTATTCATTTTGGAGAGTATCACAAGCTCTCGGAGCGTGCGGATCGCTCGCTCTGAATCTGGTGATGGCCTGAAGGGCAGTTTTTTGTCTGCCTGGAGGGACGGCATATGCCCTCGTTGGTGAGGTCCGCTCTCAGAAACGAAACAAAAAAAATTCTTATTCGTTTCCTGAAGGAGACAGTCTTCTTTACATTAGATAACTTGGAGAAAAAAGTTGTAAAATCTTATCTAATGCTGTTAATTGTCTCGTAAGACCTTATTATGTGTGTAGTGTAACAAAAACATCTCTTGGGTCAACTAGTGACTCCCACTTTCCGGTTTTCATTATCAGGTCCTTCCTTTATTGCCAGCGTTAGCTCGGCGTGATGCCTCTGCACTTTCTAAGGAACTTAGAAAGACAGCCTTAAGGACCCTACAGAAGTGAAATCATTTAAAGTTACCGATGATTTCAAATCGTCTTAGAATAAGGCATATATGAATCAACTGGGATTACCCCAAATCGTAGACAGGAAAAATCGTCGACAGGTTAAACCGTCGACAAGCCAAAAACAAAATTTTCTCACTTGTCTAAAACGTCTACAATATTTTTGATAAGGTCAAAGGGCCGACAACTTTTTTTTATAACTCGTCCAAATCGTAGAGGTTTGACCTGTCGACGATTTTTCCTGTCGACGATTTGGGTATAGCACCGAATCAACGTATGAAGCTAGAACGAAACTAAGTTGGCTTGCTTAAAGGTACTTGCGATTATATTAATATATGAAAAAATAATCGAATGTATCTTATTTGTTGTTTGACTTAATCTGTCAAATTTTCGAAAAAAAAATTACCACTGGTATTGTGTCAAAATGATAGTTTGAGGAAGATAAGACTTTTAAAATTTTATAACGACCCAAGAACAAAAAAAAAAAAAAAAAAAAAAAAAAAAAAAAAAAAAAAAAGGGATTTTTACTCAATGAGTTCAATTTAAATAAATAGTTTTAAAGATCTCAATTGTAATCTACAACTCTACGTCAATTGTCATATAAGCCATTTCCTGTGTTCTTTGATTATTTATTGTTAAATAGTCTATTATTATATTGTCATGCATTATCTACTGAACCTCACCTAACCTAGCCTAACCTAACCTAACCTAACTTAATCTAGCCTAACTTAATCTAACCTAACCTAACTTAACCTAACTTAACATTACATTACATAACCTAACCTAACAACCTAACAACTAAACCTTACCTTACCTAACCTAACCTAACCTAACCTAATTAAATCTTCAATTAAAGGATTCTTCATGTTCCGTGATCTTCTATTACATATCAATCCACTCTATACTACAACATAGCTTTCTTTTTCTTAAATTTCGAAAGAAAAATTACATTTTTTCCCTTGGAAATGCAGAGTATGATCGAATTCTACAGTTTTAATAACTTTTGTAAATTGTTAAATAATTTGAAACTTTATTTAACTTCTAACTGTTTTCCTGTTCATTATAGGAAAGGTCCTAGAAATAATCCAATTTTTTTATATATATATATATATATATATATATATATATATATATATATATTATATATATATATATATATATATATATATATATATATATATATATATATATATATATATATATATATTATATATTTTTTTTTTTTTTTTTTTTTTTTTTTTTTTTTTTTTTTTATTTTTTTATTTTTTATTATTTTATAAATTTTCTTACAATAATAGAAATATATATATATATATATATATATATATTATATATATATATATATATATATATATATATATATATATATATATATATATATATATATATATATATATATATATATATATATATATATATATATATATATATATATATATATATATATATATATTATATATATATATATATATATATATATATATATATATATATATATATATATATATATATATATATATATATATATATATATATATATATATATATATATATATATATATATATATATATATATATATATATATATATATATATATATATATATATATATATATATATATATATATATATATATATATATATATATATATATATATATATATTATATATATATATATATATATATATATATATATATATATATATATATATATATATATATATATATATATATATATATATATATATATATATATATATATATATATATATATATATATATATATATATATATATATATATATATAATATATATATATATATATATTTATATATATATATATATATATATAATATATATATATATATATATATATATATATATATATATATATATATATATATATATATATATATATATATATATATATATATATATATATATATATATATATATATATATATATATATACATTTTATTCTTCTCGTGGGAGCCGAGGGAACAATCTTGCTTTATCTACTGGTAACGAAGGAAGGGTAAAAATCCTACTTCTAAACCAATAGTTTTCATTGTCCCAAACACATTTTCCAGCACTTCTGAAGTAGTTCAAAATGTGCTTCGATTCCGGTTTGCATGTCAGTCCATGACCACATACTCCTAATTCGTTGAATGTCCCTCCACAAAATTTACTTGGTCCCTATATATATATATATATATATATATATATATATATATATATATATATATATATATATATATATATATATATATATATATATATATATATATATATATATATATATATATAGCTGTCTGTGTGTGGTTAGAAAAAGAAAAATTACCTGAAATAAAAACTTGCAAATTTTTAAACTAGAAATTAAAGATTCCTTTGTATGAACTCCCTGATAGATGAGAAGAAGATAATGATTATTATTAATTAAATATTTTGTTGAAATAAAATTTGATTAACAAATGAAGTATAAATTCTTAACTAAAATATTTGTTTTTTTTTAATACCTTTTTCAATGTTGATTTAATACTTTACTGAAAGCTCAAAATCGCATGAGTACATTATTCAAAACTTTGTCACTTTCACTTTCTCTTCTTACAGCATTACTGTTGTCCTATTCTATTACTTTTATTAATTAATATTAGGGATGGAGCGATACCAAAATTTTTACCGATACCGATACTTAAAAATTCCCCGATACCGATACCTAAAAATATGCCGATACTTGCCGATACTACTACCGATACCGATACTTTACTCTTGTCCAAAAAATTTACCGATACCGATACCGATACCGATACCGTAATTGCCGATACCGATACCAATACTCAAAAATATGCCGATACTGCCGATATCGATACTTCACTCCATCTCTAAATTTAATATTTTTTACTTCAAACTGCACCTCTTCCGGAGTCATTTCTCTGCCTCTGTCCCCACTCCCACCCCCAAATTATACTTTGCATTATTACTTCCTCTGAAGATATTATTTATGCTCTATTTGATCTGAAGTGTAAGAAGTCGTTTGGTCATGAAGATTCCTTTTTTGAGACCCTTAAAAATAATACTTCTAAGCTTTTACTCTGGATTGTTAAACTCTTTTGTCTTTGTCTGTCAGTATCAACCTTTCCCTTTTGCCTAAGAAATTTAGCTACTCTCAACCTTTCAACTCTTGTCTTATCTCTTTGACCTTTGTTCTTTCCAAAGCTTCCGAATCTATCAACAACTTGAAGATTTGAAAACATCTTCAAACATTCTAAACGTATCTTCAGTTCGCAATTTTAGTTTCTTTATTTAACGCTCTATTGGTGATCTTCTTCCTATTATATATATGACCTTTGTTCCTTTGCTCTTCAACATTTCAGTGAATCCTTTCCTGAAAAGGTAGACATGTCGGTCTTTTGATAGAGTCTGGCATAAAGGTTTGACTTCTAAAGTTCCCTTTTTTGGTATTTATCCTTTCACTCTTACATTTTTTCCCTCCTTTTTTACAGCAGATGACTGTAGGTAGTCACCGTTCATCTTTTAAATCTATAAAAAGGTTATGCTTCTCAGGAATTTGTTATATCCTACCTCTAGGTCAAGGGTTAGGATAAGATGTTAGGTTTGGTTGGATTTAATATTTGAAGTATGACAATATTAACAGCAGACTAAGTTAACAATAATATTATTTATTAATGACGAACTATGTTATTTCTTTCTCCTATTCACTCTTATACTAATAGTTACCCCACATATTAGTATATGGAAGACAACACACTCCATACCAATATTTAATGTTAGATGAGACGGTGGTCTTGGAAGTAAAGGGTATCTGATTTTTCTTCGACTCATTAGTTTGGGCGAAGAAAATATGACTCTTTCATTGGGTCCTTCACCAATCTATTGGATATAATCTTCCACACAACTCAAACCTCTTTCTTTCTTTATATTCTTGGTGTTTTCTTTTCCATTGATATTTCTTCAGAGAATCGCATTGCCTCTATCTTCAAACAAGCCTCCAAGAAATTGATTGTTTTGTTTTTGAGACGACTTCAGAAAATCTCATCAATCAAGTTGTTTGCTCTTTATTGAACGTCATTCGTGAACGGATTATGTATCACATATCTAAGATGGTTTCACAATATTTTTACTTCATTTTTTTAAAAAATTTACATCTCACTTCTTAAGCGTATTCGAGGAAAGGAGCTTTTCTATGTAGATTAAACCTAGGATCGTCAAGTGGGATTGAACCAGTGCAATATAGGAATTGAATCAATCAGTACACTGTTGCATCACGGTACGTTGCCGACTTTGGTAAAAATAGATCTTTTCTTTAAGGCTATTGTTACTCTATTGCAATACGTACCTTGTATTATCGATATTAAAAATGATCATTCATATATTTAATCCTTCAATAAAGTCTGGATTACACTTTCTTCAACAGTATTTCCCAAATTATTTCAATATATACACAAAGTACCGTATATTGCTATATATATATATATATATATATATATATATATATATATATATATATATATATATATATATATATATATATATATATATATATATATATATATATATATATATATATATATATATATATATATATATATATATATATATATATATATATATATATATATATATATATATATATATATATATATATATATATATATATATATATATATATATATATATATATATATATATATATATATATATATATATATATATATATATATATATATATATATATATATATATATATATATATATATATATATATATAGCATGCAGTGAGACCTATTAATTTGTAAATGGGGTAGAATTTTTGTTCTTTCATTACTAATATAAATATTTTTCAAACCTAAAATTCAATAAAGATATACCCAGCAAGTGTTTGGAAATCGTACATAAGCTTTTTAATAACCTTGATTTGAACCAAAGTCATTTTGGGAGTCTGGAGCCGAGGTAGGAAGTTTGAACGTTTTAGAGTGGAATAATAATAATACTAATAATAATAATAATAATAATAATAATAATAATAATAATAATAATAAAATAATAATAATAATAATAATAATATAATAATAATAATAATAATAATAATAATAATAATAATAATAATAATAATAATAATAATAATAATAATAATAATAATAATATAATAATAATAAATAATAATAATAATAATAATAATAATAATAATAATAATAATAATAATAATAATAATAATAATAATAATAATAATAATAATAATAATAATAATAATAATAATAATAATAATAATAATAATAATAATAATAATAATAATAATAATAATTTAATAAAAATAATAATAATAATAACACCAATAATAATAATAACAATAACAAAAATTATAATAACAATAATGTAAGGATTTGACACTTATTGAGTTTTAGTTTTGTATTCATTTTGTTACTTATATAGTTAAAAGTTATCTAATTCTCCATTTTATTGTCCACGATTTCAGGGGTCTATTTGAACAACTGTAATTAGCCGTTGGACCTAAGTGTTTTACCCTTCATTGGAAGGTATTGAGTGCTACATGTATAATAGGGCAAAGAAGAGAAACTCTCGTGAGTGGTGAAATTGAATTTACCACCTCTGTAGGTAAGGGTTTTAGGATTCGTTTTAAAGTCATGGAAACGGGATAGGGATTGAACAAGAAGTAGCGTTATCTAATTAGGGGTTTTCTTTAATTTTCTAGGTTGCATTATTGGAACCGTTTACATCCACTGAATCAACTGCACAGCCTTGTTTTGTTAAAGTGCAAAGTGGACGAGAGAGTGAATGTCTTTATCTTCCATTTAAGTTGGCTCACCTTCGCAATATAAATTTTTACCGTCCCTGCTTCCATGTTTCGGCCTTAAATTAAACTGGACTGGCTGGGCCAGGAGGGAATCTTGCAAGAGGATTGGAGGTGGTCGGAAGTGTAGGGGTCTGGCACTCCCATCCTCTTATATTTCTAACAATTTTCTTTGTCTGTTTCTCGAGATCAGGATCAATTTTTGTGTTAATTTATACTTTTAATATTTGCCAAAATAGTAGTAAGTGTACCGCATAATTTGCCTTTCATTAGCCTGTTGAGTTGCTGCTTTGCTGTCTGCTCTTTCGAATTTAGTGTTCCTCTCTTTTACTGCGATAGCATTTCTCTTTACTTTAAAGTTCAGCCACAGTAAAATTGGATTAAAATTAGCGTCAGGGTTTCTACTCCTCTGTCTACTTTTTGTTTCCTTGAGTGACGCTTCTACTTTTCTACTTCCTTGGTTTG
>SEYY01021286.1:5000-10000 GCA_009176605.1 Armadillidium nasatum | reverse complement strand
ATATATATATATATATATATATATATATATATATATATATATATATATATATATATATATATAATATATATATATATATATATATATATAATATATATATATATATATATATATATATATATATATATATATATATATATATATATATATATATATATATATATTATATATAATATATAATATATATATGTCACTTCTTCTCATCCAAATGCTGAGGTCCTCTATTTAGGGGATTTCAACGTACACCACACTGAGTGGTTGGGTTCCTCTCATACTGATACAGGTGGGAGGAAGGCCAATCATTCAGCATTCTTAACGATCTGGAGCAGTTGATTAGGGAACCCACACACATTCCAGATCGTCCTAACCAATTCTTGAATACACTTGATTTATGCTTCACCACTACTCCTTCTAGTTATAAATACACCATTTTCCCTCCTATTGGTAACTCTGACCATAATCTTATAGCTCTTAGTTATATGCTCCACCAACAGCTGCCCTAAACGTACTTTCTGGCACTTTAATCGGGCTAATTGGGGGGCAATGCGCCGCTTCTTTGCTAACTATCATTGGAGTGAATCTTGCTTTGTCTCGGGGGACGCTTCTGTCTCTGCTGAAAAGGTAGGGGCAGTAATCCTTGAAGGGATGGGCAGATTCATTCCATCTTCAACTAAATCTTTTTCTCCTCAAAATCCATGGTTCGATGGCAATTGTTCTCTTGCCCTCGGGAGAGAGACAATGCTTATCGTGAATGGAAAAACTCTCCTTCTCCTATCACTCTTGCTAATTTTCATTCAGCCCGGAATCGATGCAGGGATGTTCTTCGACGACTAAGCGTACTTTCATAAAAAGGAAGTGCGCTGACCTCCATGGCTCTCCTACTGATAAAAATTTCTGGCCTCTTGTCAAAAATATCTCTAACAACTTCTGTAAATCTACCTTTCCTCCTCTTATTCGCTCTGATGGTTCTGTAGCTAATACTCCTTCTGAAAAGGCTAATCTCTTCGGCCTCCTTTTTTCATCTAATTCCACCCTGCTCGATTCTGGCATCCTACTCCTACTCCTTCTCCTCTCAGGTGTCCCATGCCTCTACCTATAATTACTCATGATCGGGTGCATGGGATCCTGAAATCTATGAACGTCAGGAAGGCCAGTGGCCCGGATGGCATTCCCCCTCGTGTTCTGAGGGAGTGTGCTTCCGAGTTGGCCCCTGTCCTCGTTCAGCTCTACTCTCTATGCCTTAATACTAATACTTTTCCTCTATGCTGGAAGCGTGCGTTGGTTCAGCCGATTCCGAAAAAAGGTAGCCGTTCTGACCCTTCTAACTATCGACCTATAGCTCTCACTTGTGTTCTATCTAAAATTTTTGAAACTCTCCTCAACTCTCATTTCCTGGATCATTTGGAGTCTCATTCTCTTCTCTCTGATCACCAGTATGGCTTTCGTCGCTCGAGGTCAACTGGTGACATACTTTCCTATCTTACTGATCTATGGTCTTCTGCCCTTAGGGACTTCGGGGAGTCTTGTGTGGTGGCGCTTGACATATCCAAGGCTTTCGACCGGGTATGGCATTACTCTCTAAGCTCCCTTCCTTTGGGTTTCCTCCTTCTCTTTGCTTACTCTTGTCTAGTTTTCTCTCAGATCGTTCCATTTCGGCAGTTGTAGATGGAGCGACCTCTTCCTCCTTTTCTGTCAACTGTGGTGTTCCTCAGGGTTCTGTTTTATCTCCAACCTTATTCTTACTTTTCATTAACGATCTTCTCCACTGCACTTCTAACTCTGTTCACTCTTATGCTGATGATTCAACTCTACATTCTTCTACTCATTTCAAATCTGCTCCCTCTTTTGCTTCTAGACTTGCTTCTCGTCTTCAACTTTCCGATTCTATTCTTGCCGATCTGGATGGGAATTCCCGGTGGGGACATAGCAACCTTGTGAAATTCAATTCTTTAAAAACTCAACTTCTTTACATCTCCCTCTCAAAAACACCTCCTAACTTTCCTATCCTCTTCGATGGCTCTCCCGTCTCACCTGTAAATAACATTAACATTCTTGGTCTAAACACAAACAACAAACTGTCTTGGAAACCACATATCACAATGGTTGCTAAAGCTGCCTCTAAGAAGCTGGGAGTTCTGTTCAGGTTGCGAGATTTTTTTCTTCTGAGCAGTTACTCCAAATATATAAGGGTCTTATTCGCCCTTGTATGGAGTACTGTTCTCACATTTGGGGGGGCTCTGGCTCCTCCTCTCTTCTGGATAGGGTTGAGTCAAAAGCTATGAGATTAATAAACTGCCCCCTACTTTCAAACTCTCTTGACCCTCTGTCCCTGCGACGTGACGTTGGCGCGCTATCTCTTTTCTACAGGTACTACAATGGCAGGTGCTCGAGGGAATTGGCCTCTCGCATTCCTCCACCGTTGCGTCGTCTTCGTTGCACGAGGGGTGCCCTGCTTTCGCACCAATTTTGTGTGGATAAAAAATCCCAGGCTAGCCCGTTGTGGTACCTCCTTCTTTCCAGCCACCTCTATTCTGTGGAATTCTCTACCATCTTCTATTTTTCCAACTGTATTTAATCTTCCACTCTTCAAGTCTTCCGTCTGCGCCCACCTGAGGGCTGTGCGTTAGGTGTGTGTGTTTGTGTGAGTTTGTCCTTGTGTGTGTGCCCCCTCCTTGAAAAGGGCTCTGCCCGTGATAGTGGCGTTTTGTATATATATATATATATATATATATATATATATATATATATATATATATATATATATATATATATATATATATATATATATATATATATATTATATATATTATATATATATATATATATATATTATATATATATATATATATATATATATATATATATATATATATATATATATATATATATATATATATATATATATATATATATATATATATATATATATATATATATGACACTTTGGTAAAATCTTCGCTTCTAATTAAAGACTAAAAATTTCCATAGTTATTCTTCTTTCTTCATCTACCTCTAACACATTTTTGTGAAAAATTTTAATTTTTCTTAAGATGCTGTTTCTGCTATCTCTGAGCTTCACTCTTAGGAGGCAAATAGCTTTAGAATTATTCTTCCTTTTGGCTATAAAACTTGAGCTTTAAAAGGTGTGATCTTTATGTCATCTTCAACATTTCCATCCTGTTGGAAGTGTTTGCTTATTTAACCTCAGACCATAAAGAAGTCCTTCTCAATCTTCTAAATGTCATCAGATTTTTTAACCCTGTCCAAATCTATCCACTTGACGAAAAGATTTAAGGGAATTTTAAATCTTGAAATGCTATCATAATTCGTCTGTAAGTCTTCCGAGAGGAACGATTGTTATAAGGGATCTTTTTCAACAGCCAAACTCTTGGTCTTTTGCTTTCCAACATTCTTGTGAATCTTATACTGCATTGTTGGATGCACCGAAAGCTTTCGATAGAATATGGCACAGTATTTTGAGTTTTAAATTTCTGCCTTTCGGAATTTATTTCTATTGCGACAGTTTTTTTTGACATCCTTTCAATAGCTCGTGTTTTAGAATATCAGAGTTAATATTACGAAAAATTAATTAGTGGTATTCTTAAGGGTTTAGTCCTACCCCCAAATCTTTCTCTACTTTTCTTTTCTGATTTTCATCCAGTCACTTTTTGCGAAAAACTCCAAAGACTTTCATCATTCTTTTCAATTTGAAAAGTACTTCATTCAATAACAAATAATTAATAATAGAAATGCGACCATGGAGCAACTAACCGCTATTAATTCTCGTATCAATTTTTTTAAAATATGGTTGTTTTTAATGACTCAATCCATCTATTGGACATAAACTTCGATGCACAAAGAGCATATTTGAAAGCAAGAATTTCAAAGATTCCTCTGTCTTAAATAAATATTTTTGGAATTTCCTTTCAGTTCCAAAAGGAGCTTCAAAGTTATTGGGAGTTCTTAGACACCTTCAGAAGTTTCACACATCATTCCAATTACTTTCTCAATACTTGGTCTCTGTTTTCTAATGTATAAAATGAACACCTCATACCTTTGATGGTTTCATACATGGAGCTCTTCTTCTATTTATCAGATCTCATGCTCCCTACAACTCTTCCTCTCTCATCATTTTATGGCCTCAAACAGACAGCTGTATAAAGCTTCTCACACTCTACTAATGGCTTCGATTTTCTGTACTCTAAAATTTCCTCTCATGTATACACCGTTTCAGCATTCCGTCTCCTTTTATGGGAATTCATACAACTCGTCTTTCACGCACCCTTATCCTTCAAATGTACAGTTTCCTTAAACCAGACTTAACTTTTATAAGCCTTCTTACATATACTCCAATGGTAACGACTCGAATGCTTCCCTTCCTTCTCATTTCTCCATTTACTTTGACTTGCCCATTTTCCGATCTCATATACCTGGACATGTCGACCATTAATTAACACAATGAACTGGATTGGTCTCAACTCTTGTGAAAACAATGTAAGTCTTCAAAAGCGAAAGGGTTAACTGTTTAACTACAAGAAGTTATACATATATATATATATATATATATATATATATATATATATATATATATATATATATATATATATATATATATATATATATATATATATATATATATATTACTTACTCAGCTATGTTTTAAAAAGATCACAGTAATCACAACAACATTTGTAAGACACACGATTTTCATTTTTGTATATTTCAATACCTAGATATATATATATATATATATATATATATATATATATATATATATATTATATATATATATATATATATATATATATATATATATATATATATATATATATATATATATATATATATATATATATATATATATATATATATATATATATATATATATATATATATATATATATATATATATATATATATATATATATATATATATATATATATATATATATATATATATATATATATATATATATATATATATATATATATATATATAT
>SEYY01021284.1:112500-117500 GCA_009176605.1 Armadillidium nasatum | reverse complement strand
TTTTTTATATCATTTTCAATTGTTTCTTCTTTTCCTTATTCTGATTACTGTACTCTTGTATATTTTTTCATGTATTTCTTTTTTAAATTGTTTCTTTTTCCTTATACTGTTTCTTTTATATCATTTCTGTTTTTCATTTTATTTCTTCATTTCTATTTTTCTATTTAAAATTCATTTATTTCTTTTTTATATCATTTTCAATTGTTTCCTTATTCTTAAAAATTATTTTCATTTATTCCTAGAATCGATTTTATAGTTAAAACATAGTATATATATATATATATATATATATATATATATATATATATATATATATATATATATATATATATATATATATATATATATATATATATATATATATATATATATATATTTAATATAAAAAAAAAAAAAAAAATTCTCTTCTTTATTTTATTAAAGAGAAAAATATTTAGTATAAAATAATAATCTTCTATTCTATCATATAAGATTTTTTTTTTTTTAGAAATGAAAAGTAATTAAGACAACGGTTACCCTATATATATATATATATATATATATATATATATATATATATATATATATATATATATATATATATATATATATATATATATATATATATATATATATATATTTCAGTTTTGTTAAGATGACCCCCCGTAAACGCCCCCATGATGATTCCACCCATGAATCAGGCCCTTCGAGACAGAGAACAAGAGCTAATAACGAAGAAGAAGTCGTAAGGGTAAGAACTTTGAGTGTTAATCGAAGGTCGGGGCCAATACAAAACGCAAGATACAATGTAAGAGTTAATAATCCTGTCATTTTAAATGATTTAGAAAATGGATTTGAAGATGTTATTGAACGTGTTATTGGTCAAATACGCAGAGATATGAGAGAACGTCGTGAGTATTTTGTACGACTTGCCTTTATATTTAACAATGATGATAGAGATTTAGAGTATTATATCCAAGTGCCTCACCGTTATATAGGGGATCCGTCAATAAGTAATTATGTTGCAGGAAGACTCGAGCAGTCGTTCCAGAGTGCAGACTCTGCTGCATTTCAAGATTTTAATGTAGATGCACAGATCGCTCACGTACCACTAGGCAATGGCCCTCTAACACCTAAAGGGGTTACATTTACTGGAAAAATTATTAAAAGACATTTAAAGAAAAGTAGAGCTGATGCATCAGTAGATCTGACAGGTTGTGCTTTCAATGCTCTAGCTGTACTTGAAAAAATAAAAGGAGGAATGGACATAAGCAATGTTAGCGTTGGATCAATTAGATCCCTTGGAAGAGATATTGCTAAACAATGTGGCTTTAAGTATGAAGAAGTATTTCATGCTGCAAATTTTCAAGAGATTGAAAAAAGGAAAAATATTAGAGTTTTTGTTTTTGGTGCGGATCGTCGTAATGAAGGATTGTTACACGTTTACTACCCTAAAAATACAAACAGAGAGCATCCACTCTTTATTCTGGGGTACGATCATGAAAACACCCACTATTACCCATTCACTGAAGATACCATCAAGAAATGTATTAAGAGTGTTAATCGGGACAGTATCAAAGGAAGAATTTTCTGTAATTTATGTTATAATTTCACTAACAGACTTGTTCATCATCTAGAATCTGAGTGTGAGTATTCGAAATGTGGGCAATGTTTAAACAGTAATTGTACTAGTGAAGCTCAATTTGATGGAGAATTTAGAACTTGTAACGAATGTAATCGATGGTTCTATGATGAGCAGTGTTACGCATTCCATTTAGCAAACGGTGTTTGCATGAAGAACAAACTTTGCTCAAAATGTTATAAGCCCATATTAGCTGATGCTCAGGGTAGGATGCAGCATGATTGCGTGAATATTACATGTCCAGTCTGCTATAAGAAATATGATCCCACTCAAAGGGCGCATGAATGTTACATTCAGACTCTTCCAAAAAAAGCTAAAGACTGGTATAAGAAGAAGGAAGTACACGTTCTCTATTATGATATAGAAACGTATCAACAGAAACAGCTGGTGGATCCCTTAGATGAAACAAACATACAACCGGCTGACGATAATGTAGCGATGATACCCTACATTCTGGTTTCTCAAATTGTATGTCATGAATGTACCGACATTGAAGGAGAAAATGTATGTGAAAAATGTGGGGAGAGAACTAGAGTGTTTGTTGTAAAGGAGGATCAAGAAGAAGAATCACCTTTTACACACTGCCCCGTAGATCAGTTTATCACTTATCTGCTTGAATTCTCAAAAACACACCAAAATGCTACTATTATTGTTTGTGCTCACAATGCAGGGCGTTTCGATGGACAGTTCGTATACGCTCGTTTACTTTCACGTCCTGGTGCTGATATTTTTACTTCGAAACCCTTAAAAAGAGGAACACGTATAATTTCGATGGGGGCATCTCATAACATTTTGTTTAGAGACACCCTACTTTATATGCCTTGCGCTTTATCTAAACTTTCAAAATGTATGGGTCTGAACGACATTACACTGGCTAAAGGCGTGTTCCCCTATAAATTCCTTACGGAGAGACATCTGAAATATGTAGGACCGATTCCAGAAATAGAATATTTTGAAACAGAAAGGATGACTGAAAAAGAAAAGAAAGAATTTTTAGAGTATCATGCTGACTTTAAAAATTCAGGAAGGGAGTATGATATTTTACAGGAATGTGTTACATACTGTAAACAAGACGTATTGATTTTAAGACAGAGTTTTGAAGCTTTTAGGAAAATTTTTATAACGAAATTCCAAATTGATTGTCTTGAAGAGTGTTGCACGATAGCTTCTTTAACTTTTAGAATATTCCGAACGCATTTCATGGGTGAAAACATGATTGCGAGTATTGGGAGAGTAAAAGAGAAGAAGTTTAGTTACGAAGGTATTCGATGGTTGACTTTTCTTGAAAAATACACGGGACAGGATATAAAGCATGCCAGGAACGGAGGTGAGCGTGTTTTGAAACCCAGAGGGAATATTTCTTTCCCAGATGGGTATTCGAAAATGGATATGCCAACGATTGTCCGGCTACATGAGTACGCTAAAGATACCGACATCGAGTTTGAAATAGAGACTGAAAAGTACGAGAAATTGAGAAGTAATGGTAAAATCATAAGCATACAGGAACAGCGTGAGGGTTGATGAAAGAGTAGAAGATCGAGGTATGCCACACGCTAGGGAGCGAGGTAATCCTCAGGATAGGGAGCAAGTAACACAACCAATAGTCGAACCTGAAGTTATCGAGTTAAGTAGTGATGAGGAGGAGGGAGAAAACGCACAAATGACTTCAGCGAAACCTATTGAGATAAATTTTAACAATACCAACGAATTGTTAAGTGCACTTAGATCAGCAAACCCTGTTAGACCTACCCCTGTTAGGAAAGCTGAGGAAAGACAGGTAGTGGTTAGGCGAAAAAGCTAATTTTGTTGATCTAAGTAGTGAAGAAACACCACTGTTATCAACCAGTTCGAGAGCAAGTGCTGATGATGATATTGACAATATGATAGATTTATGGGATGAGACACATCCTACAGCTAGTCAGCAAAATGAATTACATTTACTTGACCCTGAGGAAAAAGAAGTAGTTCTTTTGTTTAATGGATGTTTGTTTCACGGTCACGATTGTGTTCCTGAGGGGGTATTATACGACGCATCAAGACTGGATAGGAGAAGAGCTACCATAGTGCAAGAAGAGAATTATAAGAAGGCAGGGTATGAAGTTATTTCGATTTGGGGCTGTGCATGGGAAAAGTTGAAAAATACTTTACAAATAAAAATAAGGGGAAAGCAGGAGAAAGTAAAATTAGGAGATTATGTGAACAGTGTTTCTAACTCTACAATAAACGCTAGACTATCCCCTGGAGATGCGCTTTTTGGTGGAAGAACAGAAGTTTTCACTAATTATTTTCCGTCTACAGGAGGAAAGATAAAGTTGTATTATTACGATTTTACTTCTTTGTATCCTTTCGTTCAGAAAACTAAGGATGTTTCCAATAGGTACTCCTATGAAGATCGTGGGAGAAAGGTTACCTTCCATACCAGATTTCATAAATGAGCTCGGAACAACTTATTTTGGTCTTGCGTATATTCAGGTTTTACCTCCTCAGGATTTATATTTCCCTGTTCTTCCATTAAGAGTGAAAGGTAAGCTTGTTTTTCCATTATGCAGATTATGTGCTGAACATGAAAACAAAGATGAGTGTAATCATAATACGAATCAGAGAGCATTTAAGGGTGTATATACCTCGGTTGAGTTAGAGAAAGCTGTAATGAAAGGTTACAGAATTTTGAAAATCTTCGAGGTATGGGCATTTGTGCAGTCTTCAGACGTTTTCATCAAGTTCGTACAAACATTTCTAAAATGGAAGACTGAGGCTTCAGGGTATCCTGACGGTGTGAGAACGTTAGAAGAACTTCGTGCATTCGCAATGGCTTTCTTTGAAAGGGAGGGTGTCGAGTTGGATGTAGAGAAGATGAAGGAGAAGAATCCCGCAATGAGATATATTTCTAAATTGATGTTAAATTCTTTGTGGGGACGCATGGCCATGCGGACTCCGGAAGTTGAAGATATAGTCTCAGAGACAGAGGTAGAGCTCTTCAAATTGTTCCAACGTCGTGAGTTGGAGATTCATGACGTTCTAGTCGCAGGAGGTCGGTATATTTCAAGGGTCCGGCACACTGAATACGAGGAAACCACTGCAAAATCTACAAATCTGGCCATAGCATCATTCACAACAGCTTATGCACGAGTAGAATTGTATAATCTTTTAGAAAAAACAAACGGTCGAGCCCTCTACTGTGATACAGACAGCTGCATTTTTGCTGTTGAAGAAGGAGTAGAGCTTCCTCAGACAGGACAGTTTCTTGGTGATCTTACAGATGAGATAGCCGAATTCGGACCTGGTGCGTATGCTGACAGCTTTATTTGTGTAGGTCCAAAGAGTTATGCTGTTCGTATCGTTAAAGCTGATGGTACATTTGATCATATTCTCAAAGCTA